>CAUYRH010108985.1:0-26655 GCA_963574655.1 Perodicticus potto | reverse complement strand
AACAAGTTAAGGGCAAGATCCTTGCCAAGAGGATTAATGTTCGTATTGAGCACATTAAGCACTCTAAGAGCCGAGATAGCTTCCTGAAACGTGTGAAGGAAAATGATCAGAAAAAGAAGGAAGCCAAAGAGAAAGGTACCTGGGTTCAACTGATGCGCCAGCCTGCTCCACCCAGAGAAGCCCACTTTGTGAGAACCAACGGAAAGAAGCCTGAGCTCCTGGAACCCATTCCCTATGAATTCATGGCATAATAGTACCAGTGGACCCATGTTTTTAGGTGCAAGAAACTATTTATTCCCCATGAGCTCATGCATAATAGGTATGCAGTGTAGCACACAGGATAACCCCCATAGACCCCATGTAACAGTGATACAAGGTGCTGGAACCTATTTCCCATGAATTCAAAAGTCAGTCAACACTATCACATTCAATGGCAAGTTGCCCCCCACTGAGCTACTGGAACCTTTTCCCTCTGAATTCATGGCACGGTAGATAAAAATAATAGCCTACTGCAAAAATGTTTCTTGTTCATTCACTAAAAGTGTGATTTCTTTTTCCCCCCAAAGAAGTATTAAAGCAAATTTTAATGTGTCATAAAAAAAAAAAAGAAGAAGAATGGTGAAATTAGGCCAAATTTCAGTTGCAGCAAAATGTAGATATATCTCAGGATAATGGAGAGAGAAATGTATACATGGTCTCTTAAATATCATTGGTATCAAATGAATTTCAGAAAATACTGTGTATCAAGATTCAAGCTACTCAGCAAGTATTGTGTGTCATTAATGAAGAAAAGGCACAAAAGATAGGAATATGTGTTTATTCAGCAAACTCTACATAGCAGGCCCTGAATTAGATGTCTTTCATGTTTTTAGGCATACGTTGACCATTTTGTTACTAAAAATTAAAAAGTTGACAGTCATTTTGCTAGGTGCAGCTTTTGTTTATAAATAATCTCTAGATGTTTTAACAAATTTCATTTACATATAAACACAACCAATTATCAAAAGCAGATTTTTATCTGGCAACAGAGAAAACTACATCTTCTAATAATATAAAATTTAAAATTATAACTTTTTCCTTTCTAGGAGACTTTTCATCAATGTGTATGACCCCATACCCAACTATTTCAAACTGGTTAGGTTTATACTGAAAGTAGGGAGGGAAAAAAATACAGAGAAGATCTACTTCAGACAGAAGAATTAAGAACAGTTGGAATTCAGTCTTAATTTTCAGATGGAAAAGTCTTTTCTGGTTTTTTTGTTGCTTTTGTTGCTGCTGTCAAAGAAACAGTCTCACTCTGTAGCCCAGGCTGGGCCAGGACTCTACAGGCACATGCCACTGTTCCTAGCTAATTTTTTTATTGTTGTTTTTTTACAGACAGGGTCTGGCTATGCTGCCCAGGCTCATCTTGAATCCTGGTCTCAAGTAATCCCCCTGCCTTGGCCTCCCAAGGTGCTGGGACTACAGGAATGAGCTACTGTGGTTAGTCCTAAAAGAGAAATCTTAGATCCATTCCCAAATTACATCTAATCCTTCTTTTAGTGGTATCTGTTAAGAATTTCTTCAAACAAAAAGTTTTATCAACAAAGCACCTCACTTGTGAATTTAATTAGGTTATCCTCAAACTATTACAGATTTAATTTCTACTTTTTTTTTTTTTTCGAGACAGAGTCTCACTGTGTCGCCCTGAGTAGAATGCCGTGGCGTCATAGCTCAACAGCTCACAGCAACCTCCCAACTCTTGGGCTTAAGCAGTTCTCTTGCCTCAGCCTCCCAAGTAGCTGGGACTGCAGGCGCCCACCATAACGCCCAGCTATTTTTTGTTGTTATTGTTGTTGTTGTAGTGGTCATTGTTGTTTAGCAGGCCTGGGCTAGGTTCAAATCCACCAGCCCCAGTGTACATGGCCGGTACCCTAACCACTGAGCTACGAGCACCAAGCCTTACAGATTTAATTTCATTTCTGTCATTATAAAAATGAAGCAATGTCATTTAAAATCTTTTGAACCATACTTTATAGTCTTTTAAAAAAAAGGAAAGGGAGGATGGTGAAAGATAATAAACCATGAATGAAATACTCAGCAATCAGGGATAAAAATAAGACATTTACAACTGAGCTAATACATTAAAAGACGGAAGTCTACATCTGGTTTCAATATTGGTATGAATTCACTGGCAAATTTAAGAAGAATTTCATTGTACAAAAACAAAAAGATGGTTTTGATAGGCTTTAGTCCTCTGGTTACTTTGTTTCTACAGTCATATGATTAGTGTAATAATATGATACATTTAATATGTCACTGTGAATGTGGTTTTGATAAAAATGCACACAACTTTCTTGAGAGCACATGGACAAAGGATTTTAAAATACATAAACTGCCTATTTTCATACCAGTAAAAATGAATTCAAGTGAGGTTCTTATTAGTTCATACAAAATTAAAATTACTGATTTTTTAAAAGTGAGTCTTTAACAACCTTAGCTAAACTTCACCCGTTTGATATAATTACTTATGTATATAAAACAATATATTAATTATACATTTCCTCTTAGATATTAGGGATACAAAAAAATAGACATAGTTCCCTCCTTCAAGTACCAAAAACAGATAATAAATGACTATAGATATTTTACTATAAAATTTTAAGTTTTATTTTAACAGTGATTTTTCATATGGCGTTGCAAACTATTTGATCCTCACCAATGTAATCCTTATAATCTTTTAGGGTCTGGATTAAAACTTGCCTAAAGAAATCCCACTGTATTCCTCAAGGCAGGATTTATCTATCCAGTGATAAAATGGCAGTAGCAGCAGCAGTTTGCATTTATTGAGTTCCTACTCCACCAGGCACCCTCTAAGTACCATTTCATTTAATGGTCAAACAAAATTTGTGTTTGTTAGCACAAGGATTTACTGAAAGTCCGTTACACTGTCCCTGTCTTCATAATGCTCAGAATTTTGCAGAAATAAGCACAGGAACACAATACTAAGTAATAACTGCAACAACATTAGTATCTAGTGTATTGGAGAACTCCAGGACAGCAGTAGAGCTGATTTTGGGTTAGAACCAATACTCTTAAAATAAAATTCTAACCATCTAATACAGCCTTTAAGACCCTGAATAATACAGTTCCTGCCAGCCTTGATTATCGACCTCACCATTTTCCCCACTCAGGAAAGGTTTCACAGGAGCAATCTTTGAGTTGAGGCTTTAAGAACAAAGTTCATCAGGTGACCAAAGAGGGAAGGGAATATTAGATAGGTACAATGAAAAAGAGCACAAATACATGAAGTCTCTTACCAGTGAATGGTTCTTTGTGTTTGAATAAAACATATATGGGAAAATGGTACAAACTGGCAAGGCCAAACTGTTTTATAGATCTATAAATTTTTAAGTGGAAAAATGACATGATCATATCTGAACTTAAGAAAACCCTCAGACCCTAGATATAGGAAAATAAAGGTGGAAACTACAATAATAGAATAATTTATAATAATAGTAGTAGTTGCATCAGTAGTTAAGAGATAAACTTGCTTGAAATCTGAAAGATTTCTATGACAGAATGTTTTAACAGTGAACATTTTAAAGCAAAATTAGAAAAAAATTAGAGAAAATTAAGAAGAGTCAGAGCACAAAGTGCAAAGGAAGACACCACAAGCAAAATCTATATCTCTTTCATAATATAGGTAGAATAAGTCTCTAAGCTATTAAGGGAAGAACTTGGAAGATGACGGTAGTAATATTGAGCAATGAGGTATGTATGCAGCACTTTCTCTAAGATGAGCTCAAGAACTTAATTGTTAAACTTCATACAACAGCAGCTCTGACGGCCATTCCATAAAAAAGGAGTTCCAAAATTGGCTCAGCACCTGTAGTTCAGTGGCTAGGGCGCCAGCCACATGCACCAGAGCTGGCGGGTTCAAACCGGGCCCACAGCCTGCCAAACAACGACACACAAAAAAAATAGCCAGGCCTTGTGGCAGGTACCTATAGTCCCAGCTACTTGGGAGGCTGAGGTAAGAGAATTGCTTAAGCTCAAGAGAGTAAGAGATTACTGTGACCTGTGACACCACGGCAATCTACCACAGGCGACATAATGAGACTCAGGCTCAAAAAAGAGTTCCAAAATTGCTTTGAAAAATGGACTAGGTGCTGGTGTTAAGTACATAGCTTTCCAAGGGGAATACCTCAAAGGTGATCATCATGATATTCAACAATGAGGTATGTAGCACTTTTTCTAGGATGAGTACATGAACTTCACTGTCCAATCTTATATTTACCTTTTGTAATCTTGAGATATATTCCTTCTATACCTAGTTTCTTGAGGATTTTTATCATTAAAGGGTATTGAACTTTCTTGAATGCTTTCTTCTATTGAAATGATCACAAAGTCTTTACTTTTGTTTCTATTTGTATGTTGGCTCACATTAATTGATGCACATATGTTGAACCATCCTTGCATGCTGGGGATGAAGTCTACTTGGTCATGGTGGATTATTTTTTTTTTGATGTGCTATTGAATTCAACTTATAGCATTTTATAGAGGATTTCTGTATCTACATTCATAAGGGATATTGGTCTCCATCTGGTCCAGGACTTTCTTCTCCTGGAAGATTTGTAATTACTGCTTCAATCATTTTGCTCGTTATTGGTCTGTTCAGGAATTCTATTTATTCCTGATTGAATCTTGAGAGGTTGTGTTTCAAGAAATTTGCCTGCTTCCTCTATGTTTTCTAGTTAGTGTGCATAAAGATTTTCATGGTATTCATAAATGATATCTGGTATGTGGTATCAGTTGTAGTATCACCTTTCTCATTTCTAACTGAGCTTATTTGAGTTCTATTTGTCGTCAATCTAGCAAGAAGGCTATCAATTTTGTTTATCTTTTCAAAAAAACAACTTTTTGTTTTTGATCCTTTGTATTATTTTTTTATTTTCCATTTCATTCAGTTCTGCTCTGACCTCAGTTATTTCTTTTCTTCTGCTGTCTTTGTGTTTGGTTTGCCCTCCCTTTTCTAGTTCCTTGAGACTTGTCATTAGACTGTTAATTTGTGATCTTTCAGTCTTTCTGATGTAGGCTTTAAATAAGGCTGTGAATTTTCCCCATAGAACTGCTATTGCTGAATCCCATGGACTATGATAGCTTGTGTCCGTCCCTTTTGTGAATCAGTTCACGGAATCTTTTGATGTGCATCTTAATTTCATTATTGACCCAACAATCATTAAGCAACAGATTGTTTAATTTCCATGACTTTGTGTACAATTGAATGTTTCTCTTGAAGTTGATTTCTAGTTTTATTCCACTGTAGTCTGCAAATACACATATGATTTCTTTCTTTTTTTTTTTTTTTGCATTTGTTGAGACATATTTTGTGGCTTAAACTATGATCAAACTTAGAGAAAGTTCCATGTGCTAATGAGAAGAATGTATGTTCTGTAAATGTTTGTTAGGCTTATTTGTTCTAGAGAACCATTTAAGTCCAGTGTTTATTTATTTTCTGCTTAGATGATTGTCCAGTTGTCAGTGGGGTGATGAGGTCCCCAACAATTATGATGCTGTTATTTACCTTTTTGCTCAGATCTAATAGCGTTTGCTTTATCAATCTGGGCACTCCTCTGTTAGGTGCATAAATATTTCGGATTGTTACATCTTATTAAATTTCTGCCTTTACCATTATATGATGACCACCTTTTTCTTTCCTATTGTTGATTTAAAGTCAATTTTATCTGCTACAAGAATGGCCTACACCTGCTCTCTTTTGGTTTCCATTTGGGAGTATTGTTTTTTGTTTTTTTTTTTTTTGTTTTTTTTTTGTAGTTTTTGGCCGGGGCCAGGTTTGAACCCACTACCTCCCGTATATGGGGCCGGCACCCTACTCCTTTGAGTCACAGGTGCCCCCCAGCATGGAGTATTTTTTCCATCCTTTCATATAAAGCCTATGTGTATCCTTGTGGTCTAGATGTGTCCTCCGGAGGTAGCAGATAGTTGGGTCATGTTTTTTCATCCAGTCAGTCAGCCTATGTCTTTTGAATGGTATGTTCAAACTGATGTTAAAAGATAGAATTGCCATATTGAAGTCTGTTGTCTTCATCATATCAGGTAGTACCTTATGGCTTTGTTTCCCTTATTATACTAGTGTTTTATAAGAGTTGTGAGCTTTAGATTTTCTCAGTGGTTTATTTATACTGGTAGATATCTATTCTGATGATTCATATATATACAGTTCTAAGTATTTCCTTGAAGGGCAAGTCTAGTCATGACAAATTCCTTTACTGTTTGTCTGGAAAAGACTTAACTTCTCCACCAATTGTGAAACTTAATTCTACAGGATACAAAATCTGAAGCAAGTAATTGCTCTATTTAAGATTAAAGATGAGGCCCCACAACCTTCTGGCTTATAGGCTTTCCACTTATTAGTGCTATTAGCCTAAAGGATTTTCCTTTGTAGGAAAGCTGCTTGCAGTATTTTCTCCTTCATTTTGACTTTAACCCAATTGATTACTTTGTGTCGTGGAGATGTCCTATTTGCTATGAATCTTCCCAGAGTTCAGTGGCCATCTTGTATCTGGATGCCTGTATCTCTCGCAATACTGAGGAAGCTTTCCTCAATAATTATCCCAAATAGATTTTCCATGCATTTAGCTCTTTTTTATTCTCCCTCAGGGATGCCTACCTATAATTCAAATGTTAGTACATTTCACATAGTCCCATATGTCTCTGACTGATTGCTCCACATTTTTTGTTCTCTTCTCTGCCTCTTTAAATGACTGTTTGCATGAAAACCTTGTCTTCAAGCTTTGAAGATTGCTTCTTCTCCTTTGTTTGTTTCTGATGTTTTCTGCTGTTTTAAAATTCCCTAAATGACTCTTTCATTTCTTCTAGTTACGTTATATTCTTCCTTACATTGTTTAGCCCTTTAGTAACTTTTTCATTAATTTCCTGAAATATTTTTTGGCTTCTTACTGTTGGTTTTCAACTTTTTCTTCAATTCCATTTATCGTATTTGCCATACATATTCTGAATTCCATTTCTATCATTTTAACGATTTCCTTATAGTTTGGGTTAGCTACTGAGGCTCCACTGTGACCCCTTGTGGGTGTCCATCTGTTTTAATTTTTCATGTTAGCAGAGTTATTTTGTTTGTTTCTTTTCATGTGAAACCTCTTTTCTGACTCAGGGCTAACAGGTTTCAGGGCACCTGTTCTTTGCTGGGAACCCTCCTCCTTAATTAGAAGGGAGGTCCCTATATAATGCTTTTGTTCCCTATTCTGCCATCTTGGTGTGGCAGGAAAGAAGAGTGTGCACTAGAAGCCTGTAAAGCAGCTGTTCTTATTTATCCGTTCACCTGCAGTTGCCTCTGTTCAATCCTGTGTTAGACTGTTCGCCAAACAGTTGTACAATGTTCAAATTGGGAGCTGGATAAGACCCTCTTCACTGAGGCTGGTGTTATGGATGGGATCTCCCCATGGAGGTAACAGTGGGAGCAGCTTGAGACTATCCAGGAAGAGGTTGTGATTCCCAGGCTGTATTTGGTCAAACCAAGTCCCAATATATTGGCAGGGTGCTGAATGTAGGAGCAGGTCCTGTGGCAGTAGTATAGGATCCAGGATGGGGCCTTGGGGCTCACATGCAGGACTGGAATATTGGGGCAGTGTCCCAGGCCTGGCAGAAGTGCTGGTGCCACAGAGACAGTCTCAGGTACTGGCATGAGAGCCTCAGAGCCAACACTGGGGGGCAGCCAGAAGCAGGAGAATGAGGATAACAGGGCTGACCCAACCTGGAGGATGGGGTCAGGGATGAGGAGGCAGCAGGCAATTTGAACCGAGAGGACAGAGTCAGGGCCAAGCAGGTGGTGGGCTATTCCGCAGTCTCAGGGACCAGATGACAAGTCAAGTGTGTAGAGGTTGGTTTAAGAGGCCAGGGACTACAGAAGAGTTCTCTACACTCCCCCCAGGGCCCACCAAAGCAGTCACCCAAAGCCTCCCAGGTTGGAGCTCATGTACTCAGGTACTGTTATATTACACTACTGGGAAGGGGGCTCTTGGCTTCTAGTTACTAGGTACAGCTTAGAAGACCCTCCTGTTGGTCCATTCCCTCCCCAGCCAGGTGTGTGGGCAGTATGAAGACTGCAGCCACAAAGCCGAGTCCCTGCCAATCTGACACCATGCACCAGAGAGTTTAGGATGCCTTTGGCTGCTACCTGCTGTTTGACACAGCTTGCACAGATTCTATGCAGGTTCCCAATCTGTGGCAGCAAAGAAAGCCCTATCACAACTCAGCCATAGTGCCTGCAGGGTGAGCACAGTGCCCCAGTGCTCTATCCTACTAATCTTCCAAGCACATGCTTTGATAGTATCAAATGTATCACCCTAATATCTTTGTTTTCCTTTGCTAAGAGTCCCACACTGCTTCTCTATGGTTTCAAAATGCTCCTTCTGAGAACAGTTGTCTATAGGAAGGCACCTGCTTCCTATTTACTCATCTTTCCATGATAGCTGCCGGTTCACAGGCTTCTTCTAATCTGCCTTATCTATTCCTTCCTGAAGTCTCCTTCTGATGGTGCCACCAGAATAAACCCTTCTAGTGGCAACAGCAGGACCCCAATTCTCCTCCTGCTGGTAGCCACAGGGGAACTTTTCCTTGGGTGGAGAGGCACCCTTGGAGCTTGCTTGATGCTAATTTCACTGCAACAGCAGCATGTCCAGGGACCAGAAGCAAGAACACCTGCTGCAGTGCTTGCTCACGCTGTGGACTAGGACTGAGATTGGGGTACAGGAAACCTCACTTGACCCCACTGTGGAACACTGGTCACCACATTCACCTGACAGGCTGGAGCCCTGGAGACACTGAAAGCAATCTTCCTACAGGCTCTAAACCACTCCAGGGTGGATTTCTAGTGAGATCTTGCTCCTTCTTCCACTCTACAACTTCTTCCCATGAGATCTCAGCAGATTCTGGCACTTGTCCCTCAGAGTTATACCTGAGGGATGTCTTTTGGTATTTTTGGTTTTATCCAACTAAAATGTTTTCTTCTTTCTGAAACAATTTGATGACCACTATCTATAGTCAGCCATCTTGTCTCTCTCCTAATACAAATGATTTTAAAAGGTCTCCAAATAAAATTGTTTAATTGATTTACCATCTAAGAAACTAAATTTCTATTTTATGGAAAATAAACTTTACATATTTCTTGATTTCCTAAGATGAAATAAGACTTTACTGGACAAAGCATAATAATCTTTTAATAAGTTTTTCTAGTGTTGGAGCATATCTACTAATTCAACAAATATTATTAAATCATTAAGCCATTAGTAATTTAAAACTAAATACCATTTTTTAAATTTTTACCTTAACAGTAATAATGTGGTAATTTACATTTGTATAGAACGTTACAGGTTACATAGTACTCTGACACTCATCATCTTTGTTTCTTATAAGAAAACACTGATGTAGGTAAAGCAAATAGTACGATATTGCACCCATTTTAGGTTTACAAAACTAGAGTTTAAAGGAGCTACAAAATGCGCCCAGGGTCAAAGAGCTAATATGTAATAATCCCAGCACTGAAGCCTGGCCTCAACTGTTCCAAATCCAAAGGTCCTTCCATTAAACCACAATACTCCAAATAACCACTATTACAATGTACTATGGGTCAGGCTTATGACAAGAAGGAAGGGCTAACTATAGATTTGGAAGTGACAGGCAGTCAGCCTGAAGAGGAATATACAACATAAAAATAAAGTATATGAAAGTGGGTCTGACAAAAGGGAAATAGAACTGGGGAAAAGGCCAAGATGAACAGCAACAAAGGTAAAAACTGGGCAACTTACCAATAAGAGAAACCAAGGAAATACCTTTGTAAGCTTAATTTACTTAGTTAAGGTAGAAGGGATAGTCTATTCGGGGAACTATATTGTAATGTGAAAAAATGATAAAGTAAACTGTTTACAATTCAATCAAAAGATAAGATGTGATGGAGTATGATATCTAGGATGCATTAAATCAGAGATTAGGATATAACTGCACATGATTGCTATGAAAAATTATAGTGGTCTAATCCTAAATGCACAGTTTATGTTAATGTTGTGCACCTGAACTTCAAGAGGCAAGTATAAAGTATACTCAGAAATCAGTTTCACTTCAAGGGAAACACCATACAAGGAGCAAGTTATCATTTTCTCCACAAAAGGACTCATCCTCCTAAGAGTCTAATACGGCAACAAACAATAGTACCTGTCTAGGGTTAGAAAATCTTTGTTAAAGGGGGTCAGAAACACAGACGTAATCCCAGGGTTGAACTACCCTGGTTTAAAGAGAACATGAGTATTTAATCTCACTGAGTAGACCTTCCAAGAGAATTATAATTGGGGGGTTTTTTTTGAAATAGAGTCTCACTTAGTCACCCTGGGTAGACTGCTGTGGTGTCATAGCTCGTAGCAACTTCAAACTCCTGGGCTCAAGCAATCCTCTTATCTCAGCCTCCCGAGTAGCTGGAATTATAGGCACTATAACGTGTGGCTATTTTCAGAGACAGGGTCTCGCTGTGCTCAACTTAGTCTCAAACTCCTGAGTTCAGGCAATCTACCCAACTCAGAATCCCAGAGTGCTAGGATTACAGGCGTGAGCCACCCACCCTGGCCTGACCTCCATCATTTTCAAAGAAAAACACATGGGGACCTAGGAAGTGATGGGGTTTGTGAGCTCCATGCAGACTGGGGCAGAGGCCTTGGGGCCGTATAAGGCTGACTGGGTGACTCTGTGTGGCTCTGCAGAACAGGCCAGGCCTCTGTGCCTCTTTGTCAGGAATAGATATGCTTCTCCTGAACATGGCATTCCAAAGGATCATTTCTGGAGTTCTTTAGAAGGAAGTCTTCCACACAAATACACACAACTTGACACCAGCTGACAAGCTCCCAGTCTTCCCAGAGAATTCTTAAAGCAAACATTTAGTGCTGACATAGCAGGAACGGGCTCCTTGAAAAACATCAATCTTACTGTCCTTTACTATGACGGAAGGAAAAATGAGTTGGCTTTTAATCTCAAGGTCACCAGATATCTCTTCCAAAGTTTAACAATCATTTTGGAAGGGTGGAGGAAGCAAGATGGAGAACTAGAGACATCTCCTTGGCAGCCACTCTCAGTGAGACAGGGGAGAGAGGACTCCGGACACCTCTGGTTGGGGGATCCTGCCCAGAAACATTGTTTAAGCTGAAGTGAATGCCACAGAAGGACACTACAACACCTACAACAGAGACAAGGTAACTTAAACTGAAGGAAGAAGAGGAAAAAATAGGGGAAGAAAGTGAACAAGAAGAAAATACACAAGAAGGAACCAATAGAAAAATTCTGGCAACATGAAAACAGAACAGAGCAACCTCCCACCAAGGGATCATGAGGTAGCTACCACAGAAAATTCCACCTTTAAAGAAATAATGGAAATGACAGAAAGGGAATTTGAAATATGGATGTCACAGGTAGCACATTTCTTAAGTTGATTGAAGCCATCTATGACAAACCCACAGCTAACATCATACTGAATGAAGTAAAACTGAAAGCTTTTCCATTCAGAACTGGAACTAGGCAAGGATGTCCACTATCACTACTATTATTCAACATAGTGCTGGAAGTTCTAGACAATGCAATCAGACAAGAGAAGGACATAAAGGGCATTCAAATAGGGACAGAGGATGTTAAATTCTCTCTTTGCTTATGATATGATCTTATAACTTAAAAAACCCCAGAGACGCAAGCACAAAACTCCTGGAAGGAAACACATAGCATTTCAGGGTATAAAATCAGTGTCCACAAATCAGTAGCCTTTGTATATGCCAATAACAGTCAAGTTGAGAAGCAAATCAGGACACAATTCCCTTCACAGTAGCTTCAAAGAAAATGAAAAACTTAGGAATATACCTAAAAAAGAAGTGAAGGATTTTTACAAAGAGAATTATGAAACCCTAAGAAAAGAAATAGTAGAAGACATTCACAAGTGGAAGAACATACCATGCTCTTGGCTGGGAAGACTCAACATTGTTAAAATGTCTATTCTACCCAAAGCAATCTACAGATTTAAGGCAATCCCCATTAAAATACCAACATTGTACTTTAAAGAACTGGAGAAAATACTTCTTCATTTTGTATGGAACCAAGAAAAAACCCATATATCCAAGGCTATTCTTGGTAATGAAAACAAAGCCAGAGGTATCACTCTACCAGACATCAGGCTATATTACAAGTCCACAGTAATCAAAACAGCATGGTATTAACACAAAAATAGAGACACAGATACACGTAACAGAATAAAAAATAAAGAGATGAAACCAGTGTCCAGTTGCCATCAAATCTTTGATAAACCAAATAAAAGCTTACAGTAAGGAAAAGAATCCCTATGCAACAAAAGGTACTAGGAGAACTGGATAAACACAAAAGACTGAAACTGGACCCACAATTTCCACCACTTACAAAAATTGACTCAAGATGGACAAAAGATTTGAATCTTAGACATGAAATGATAAAAATCCCTAGAAGTATGGGAAAAACTTTTAATTATGTTGGACTGGGGAAAGATTTTATGACAAAGACGTCACCAGCAATCACAACACAAAAAAAAAAAAAAAAAAATGGGACTTAATTAAGCTGAAAAGCTTCTGCACCACTAAGGATGCAATAAGTAAAGCAAATACACAACCTTCAGAATCAGAAAAGATATTTGCAGGGTATGAATCTAACAAATGGTTGATAAAGAGAATCTATAGAGAACTCAAATGAATCAACAAAAATAGTAAGAGCATCGCCTAAGCCCAAGAGGTTGCTGTGAGCTGTGATGCCACAGCACTCTACTGAGGGCAACAAAGTGAGACGCTATCTCTAAAAAAAAAAAAGAATCAACAAAAATAGAGCAAACACTCCTATATACTACTCGGTAAGAGATATGAACAGAACCTGCTCTCAGGAAGACAGACAAATGACTAACAAACATTTGAAAAAATGCTTGTTGTCCCAGATCATCAGAGAAATGCAATTCTAAACCACCCTGAGATTACCACCTAATCCCAGTGAAAAGAGCCCACATCACAAAGTCTCAAAGATGGAGATACTGGTGTGGATGTGGAGGGGAGGGGAACACTTGCAAACTAATACAACCTTTTTGGAAAGAAGTATGGAGAATCCTCAAAGAACTCAAATTAGACCTCCAATTTGATCCTGCCATACCATTATTAGGCATCTGCCAAGAAGAAAAAGAATAATTTTATCATAAAGACATTTGCACTAGACTGTTTATCTAAGCTCAATTTATAATCACAAAAATGTGGGAACAACCTAAACACCCACCAACCCAGGAATGGATTAACAAGCTGTGGTATATGTATACTATGGCATACTATTCAGCCATTAAAAATGATGGAGACATTATATCTCTTGTATTAACCTAGATAGAGTAGAAACATTCTTCTCAGTAAAGTACCATAAGAATGGAGAAGGGAAAATCCAATGTATTCAATTCTAATATGAAGCCAGCAGATGTAATACATGACCGCATAAGAGAAAAACTCAAATCAATTCAAAGTGCAAAAGGGGGAACAAAAAAGGGGGAAGAAGGGAGGAGTGAGGAGGATAGGTGTGCTCCCACTTAATGGGCACAATGTTAGGGTGCATGGCACACCTCTTGGGGGTGGGACACATTTATAAGAGGGACTTTACCAAACAATTGCAAACATTTGTAACCTAATTCTTTGTACCCTCAATTAACCAGGAATAATAATATATGAATGGCATTATATTATAAGATTATATAATAATAATAATATATGAATGGCAAAAACAATGAAGGGAATCGAAGAGAAAGTGGGAAACAATCAAAAGGAAATCTGCAAACAACTGAAAAGTGGATGAAAGATATGAAGAATATAGGAAGGATAAAACAGATTTTAAGGAACTGAAGGAGTCAATCAAGAATTTATATAGTTAATCTACCTAAAAGTGGAGTAGAGAAAGTATTAATAACAGATTAGACCAAGAAAAAACTGAAGGAGTCAATCAAGAATTTATACAGTTAATCTACCTAAAGATGGAGTAGAGAAAGTATTAATAACAGATTAGACCAAGAAAAAAAAAGAATCTGAGAGCTAGAGGTTAAGGCTCTTGAGCTAACCAAGGCATGTAAAGAGGCAGAAAAGAAGAGGAAAAAAAGCACAGTGATCACTTAGAGAATTATAGGACCTCATGAAGCATTCAAACATACAAATTATTGGTATCCCTAAAGCTAAAGAACACCACCCAAGGTAATGGAAACCCTACTGGAAGATACAATAATGAAAACTTTCCAAACACGACCAAAGATTCCAACACACTCCTTATAGAGGGATATCAAACCCTGGGTTGTCTCAACACAAACACAGAGCATCTCCAAGACACATTATAATGAATCTGTCCAAATCATGCAAAAAAGAAAATTCTGCAAACAGCCAGGAGTAGTCACCAATTGACCTACAGGCGCAGATCCATCAGGGTGACAGTAGACTTTTCAGTTGAAACTTTTTAAGCCAGAAGAGAATGGTTATCTACCTTTAACCTTCTTAAACAAAACAATTTTCAGTCCAGAATTCTGTATCCTGCTAAACTAAGCTTTAAAATCAATGGAGAAATCGAATCTTTTACTGACATGCAAACACTGAAGAAATTCACCACAACAAAACCAGTTCTGCAGGAAATAATTTGACCTATTCTCCACACTGACCATCACAATGGACCATCAGCAAAGTAAACAGAAACTAAAGGACAAAAACCTAGCTTCCACAATGGTGCCAAGATAAAACTAAGCTACAAGCTTTCACAAAATAAGATGAATAGAACTCCACCATAATTATCAATTCTCTCAATAAATGTAAACTTGAATTCCCCACTGAAGAGGCACAGGGTGGCCGACTGGATAAAAAAAGCACAAGCCCTCTGTATGCCATGAAACACATGCAACATCTAAAACAAGATTCAGGGTGAACTGTTGGAAAACAATATTTCAAGCAAATGGTTATCAGAAGAAAGGAGTACTTGCAATCTTACTTTCAGATACGAGTGAATTTAAAGCAGCTAAAGTAAAGAAAAACAAAGAAGGACACTTCATATTGGTCAAAGAACAATACCACAAGATAGCATTGCAATTCTAAATATTTATGTATCCAACCTAAATGCTCCCAGATTTATGAAACAGACCTTATCTGGTCTGAGTAATATGATATCCTATAACATTATAATAGCAGGGGACTTTAACACCCCTCTGACAGAACTGGATAGATCCTCCAAACAAAAACTAAACAAAGATACAAGGGACTTAAATGTAACCCTAGAACAATTGGGCTTAATAGACATATTCGGAACACCCCATCCCAAAGCTAAAGAACATGTGTTCTTCTTGTCAGCCCATGGAACATTCTGCCACACAGATCATATCCTAAGACACAAATCAAACCTCAACAAAATTGAAAAAACTGAAATTATACCTTGTATCTTTTCAGACCACAAGGCAACTCCAACAAAGACTTTCATCCTCACAGAAAGTCATGGAAATTAAATAACCTTATGTTTAATGACAGTTGGATCAAAGAAAAGATAAAGGAGGAAATTATTAAATTCCTTGAACATAACAATGAAGCCACAAGCTACCAAAATCTGTGGGATACTGCAAAAGCTGTCCTAAGAGGGAAATTTATTGCATTAAATGCATTTTTGTTGCTATTTTAGAGGGGATTTTTTTTAAACTACTTTTTTATTCCTGATGAGTTTTGCTTTGTTTTTACATTTAGGAAACATGTTATTTTTTGCCAGTCAAGTACTCATTCACTCTTATACTAACATAATCTGATTTTACTTTAGAAAATTACTTATTCCCCATCCACAAACCATGTACTTCTGAAGTAGTAAACTCTATCCTAGCTACAGGTTGGACACATCACCTAGATCTCAGCCAATTACCACATTACATTCCAATGGTCACAATGTTTTGCTCAAAGAAAGGTATATGACCCATGCAGAAGCACAAAACTATCACTTGTTTCTTCTGGATTTCAGCAAGAAAGGTATAACCAAGGGAACTGTTAGCAGCTATATTGTAACTATGAGGGGAAAATCTATGTAAGAGTGAAATCAATAAAAAAGTATCAGAACAAAGAAATGAATTCAAGTAATTCCACTCATCTTAAATCAAGCCATGCAGGAAACTAACTCTGCAATGATTTTTAGTTATGTGAACAAATAAATTTCTTCTTTGACTTAAGCCAACTTAGGCGAGATATTTTGTTATAATCAAGAGTTGACATTGTTGTAGTAAACTAGAAGTTAATACCAAAGAGAAGGGAAGTCCCTGGAAAGTGGATTTGCACGAAACACAAACCACTAACCCCAGAAATTCAAGAGGTACTCCAGATATACATTATTAACAGCATGAGATCTCTGAAGCTGATTTCTGTCTTCTGGCCCCAAACAAAAGGATTACAATTGCTACGAGGGACGGAAAGTAGAATAAACATGTCTTTTAAAAGCAACATATACAGGTTTTTGGTCTCCGTTTCCCCTTCATTCTCCCAGTACCACCACCCTCAGCTAAATGTTCATATCAAATTGTATTAATATTGCATTTAGAGTTGCCACTTAATAGAACTACTCAAATGTTTGTTTCCATTTGTTATGACAAAAGTGATATAATCACACACAACAATCATCAAAATCCCTTACCAAAAAAAATCAATCGTTTAGAGAACCTTAAGGAATATGTATCAATCTCTGAATAATTTAAATCTCAAAAGTTATACTTAATTTACATGTAAAACGTTACCTGAACATTCATCAACCCTCATATTCTAACTTCTTTACAACCAAAACTTCTCCCCCTCCCTTTCTCTCTTGGGAACAAAACAGAACAAAAGAAAACAAAACATGGATTTAATGGGGCTTTCAGGTATTCAGGATGAGGGAAACACTTTGGGATAGCAGCAAAGAAGCTTAGTAACTCCCTTCTACCCTTCACCTCTCTATTTCATCCAACCCAAAAGAAGAGAGTTAAAAATGTAAAATACTCAAGGTTTTAAACAATAAAAAAATTATTCTTGTAGAAAAACAAATCTTCTATTCAATGCAAAGTATACACATTAGGAAAAATAACTAGAATATCTTAACTATTATTATATACAAGACAGCAGAGAGGGCTTGTCGTTCATGAAATCTGGATTGCACATGTCTGGCAAGAAAAAAAAAGATTAATAATCTATCACAAAGCCCCACAACTAGTGATTCAAAATGAAAGCTTTCACTACTTACACCATATGTAAATATACATATATAACGCTGCTTATAATCCCTTGATCTGCAGAGAAAGAGAACTGATACTCTACTGTGAAAATGGTCAGTGGGCAGACATTTTAAAATCCTTTCCCACATGAAAAGATTCCTGAAAAAGAGATCAGAAGACAACAGAAAAGCACTCAATATATATGGAGTTGTAAATCCAGTATGAACTAGTATCTATTACACAAAGGGGGTACATACAACAAAGTGATTAGAAAAGTCAGACTTGAATTAGTTTAATAAAACAGAGGCAAATACAAACCCCAAAGGCACTGTATGGAATAGAAATCCTCACATATCAAAAAAATGTCTATAAGATGTCTATTATTAACAATAATATAACATCAAACTTTTAAGTTCTAAGTAAATCTTAATAATGAAAATTCGATATATCTTCACCAAGAAAAAAAAAATTTGTTTGAAGCCCATAATTAACATCAAAGCAGAATATTTTTTTTCAATACAACAAATCAAATATTTACCATATAGGCTATGACATGCAGGGTATTAATTTTAAGGGCAGTAGGATAAAATATCCTAGCATATTTCGAATAGTGACTGAGTCTTTTTTAAAAAACTGTCACTATACCTAAAAATGTTAAGTTTTACCTTATGAAATGTATACTGCCTTCATTAACAATAATAATTCAAAGGACCAATGGTGAATAGTAGAATTCTATCCTTAGTTCCATAGTCCTCTGTATTTTTCTACTGAAACATGTCTGATAGATAACATTCACAACGCAAAGATACTCTCATCTAAGTAAGACAATAGGACGAGGATGACAGTATCAAAAGCAAATACATATAAGGGCCTTTAATATGCAAGGTGCTATTCTGACACATTAAATACATGTAATCTTCAGAACAACTCAATGAAGTAGGGTAATCTTATTCCACTTAACAGATAAACTAAGTCATAGAGAACTTAAAAAAAAAATTGCCCATATTCAAACAAGTAGTATGCAGCAGAGCAGGATTCAAATCAGACAGTCTGGCTCCAGGTTCTGTATTCTCACTAAGACAACTCAATTCTAATATTACCTGTAATTTCAATTCTTTCATTCTCTATAATTTACTTCACCTCGTTATGGTTCTATTTTCTCACCTAGAAAATGGGTCAGTTAATAGTTCTTACTTCAGGGGGTTCTTCATCCTCATGAGGACTAAATGCAGGAATAAATATAATGAGGGTTTTTTTTGGGGGGGGGGTTGTTTTGTTTTGAGACAGAGTCTTTTTTTGTCACCCTTGGTAGAGTGCCATGGCATCACAGCAACCTCAATCTCTTGGGCTCAAGTGATCCTCTTACCTCAACCTCCCAAGGAGCTGGGACTACAGGTGCCCACCACACCTGACTGTTTTTAGGACAAGGTATTGCTCTTGGTTAGGCTGGTCTGGAACTTCTGAGCTCAAACAATCCACCCACTTTGGCCTCCCAGAGTGCTAGGTTTAAGGCATGAGCCACTACACCCAGCCTAATAAATACAATGTGTTTTTTAAAAATACTTGGCATATAACAGGTACTATATATATCTGTTTTTCTTAGGTCTAACAAATGTCTGACTCTGGAGTTGAGAATCACATTTTTAAAACTAATAATCAGTGAGAATTTACGAAGCAGAATGGTCTTAATATATCCTTTACACTTCTAAGGAAACTAAAGAAAACTGTATTTTCCCAATTTTTCCATTAAAAAATAAACCCATCACCATCCTTCAAGAAAACAAATACAAATCATTTAAGAGTTGCTGTTCTCTATAAGTCTGAAATTTCCTCTATTATTTTGTGTTCCCTCCTACCCATCTAATATCACAAAAATAGATTTCATCCTAGTAAAGATAGATACTAAAAGGTTCTCTAATACATCAAACTGTATGTTTATATAAGTCTTAAGACACAAACTCTACTTGGTATTTTAACGTTATTCTCATCTGTACAGGTAGGTACTGGGTACTCTTCAACTGGGATCCTCCTCTCAGAGATGGGCTTCATCAAAGAGCTACCAAGTATAAAGACTGAAAAAACCACATCAATCCTCTAGTCCAGTGACTAGTGCTGATCAACATTTAAATTTGTTTCTAATTTTCTGTCATAAGAATAATTTGCAAAGGTCTCACTGTACTGAGATCTCTCAAATGCATAGAAGGAGGAAGGAAAACACTGGATGGATCCTAGAGAGAGAGAGAGAGAGAGAGAGTGTATGTGTGTGTGTGTGTGTGTGTGTGTGTGTGTGTGTATCGTTTAACATGGTAAACTACACACAAACTTTATGTCTACCCCTGTATATATTCAACTATGAGAGATTATCAAATTACTCCTCAAGGTAGTGGTACTAATTTAAACTCCTGAGAGTATAAAATTATATACATTATACATAAAGCAATGTGGGGGATAAGGGTGGTTCTGCACTGATTCAGGTTCAAGAACTAACCTGAATTTATATTTAATTTGTTTAGCTATTTGCCTCTCTACTCTTAAAACTCCACTAAACTTATCATACAAATATTTTTTTAAACAAAATAGTAACAAAAGAATCAGCACAGGAGAGTATAATAAATTTGAAAGCACTGCTATGGAGAAAGTCACAGCCAGAGCAGACAAAAAAAGAACCTGTAACAAAAGGAACATATACCAAGTAAGCTCCAGATGGGCTCTAAGCTTAGAACCATTTAAGGTAGGGAGAGCAAGAGTCAGAAGGGTGAGGGAAAAGCTTTTCCATGGAATATGTAAGATAACAATGGAACACAACTTGGCGCCTCCTCCCCATCTGTTCCTACTCCCACGTAAATACACATTATCTGTATTCTGCATTTATCCCCAGACCAAAAGAGGAGGTTGCTCCTCTCTAAAGAAACTGAACAAATATTCTTTGTGGGCCTTTCCTGTTAAAAGTCAGTTCCCTATGCATTCACCATAATAATCAAAAATTTTTGTCCCAATGCTTACACAAAGAGGTGGTCAGCCTTCCTGTCCCAAGGGCAAGACCAGAATAAATAAAACAAAGAAATCAATAACCCCTGAGGAAATAGAGATAATTCAGGAAACATAAAATAAATTTTTGGTTTTTTTGAGACATAATCTCATTTTGTCGCCCTCAGTGGAGTGCTGTAGCATCATAGCTCACAGCAACCTCAAACTCTTGGGCTCAAGCAATTCTCTTGCCTCAGCCTCCCAAGTAGCTGGGAGGCACCCACCATAACACCCGGCTATTTTTGTTGCTGCTGTTGTTGTTGTTGTTGTTGCAGTTATCATTGTTGTTTAGCAATCCGGGTGGGTTCGAACCCACCAAACTCAGTGTATGTGGCTGGCACCCTACCCACTGTGCTATGGGTGCCACCAGAAAATAACTTTTTAAAAAATGTGTCATTCTTAAAGCAATTGGAAAAGATTTTGTGTCCATGTATCAAAGTTATAGAAAAAAAATCAAAACAGAGTTTTGTAAATTAAAATATAACTGCTACATAAAAAGTTCAGTTACAAGAGGGAGAAAGTAAAGCAGAATAAAGAACCTACATCTTCTCAAAAGAACCAGAAAGACAAAACAATACCAAAAAAAAAAAAATCTAAGAAGAAAAAAATAATAAATTCAAGAGATTCAACCAAGTGAAGAAAATAGAAGGAGAGACTATCAAAGAAATTTTTCCAAAGCTAAAGATAGGTGTTTATTTTAAAAGGAACTACTGAATGCTGGGCATAACTAATATTTTATTAGTTATATTTTATTAGTTTATATTTTATTTTATCTTTGTGGAATATCAGAAACATCAAGATGTAAAAAAGTCCAAATTTGCCACAGAAAGAAAACCTACAAATAAATCAACTCTGACAAGCATTAGCAACAATAAATGTAACCCTGGATAACAAGGGAACATCTCAAAAGCTCTGAGAGAAAATTTTCATTGTAAAATTCTATAGAGGCTAACTACCAACTAAATATAAAACCAAAATAAAGATATTTTCAGATATGCAAGGACTCAAACAGTTGACCTCTTATCCTTGTACCATAAAGAATATAGTTTAGGAAGACTATAAAACAAAGGTGAAAACCAAAAAAACAGGAAAGTTATAAGTAAATGGTAGCACTAACCCACGAGTCCAGTGAAAAGAAATTCCAAGGATGCAGCTGTACAGCAGACCTAAAAAGCAATGAGTCCACATTAGAATAAGAAGAAATCAGGAAGCTCCAAAGAAAATCTTCTCAAAGAAGAATCACATACATTCCAGGAAAGAGAGAAAATTACTAAGAAGCTAGAAGGCATTAACAAAATGATGAAAATGCATCTGCTACTTTTCGTAACATGGACTAAAATAAGAAAAACTCCAGGAAAAACAAAGAATTATGTAACAACATGATCCTAACATAGATCCATCAACCTAAATTGTGGCAATGATTCTGAGCAATTGATTTTAAGTGTGAGAAAAGTAAATCCCCATATAAGGGATATGACACTGGACATTCAGAGATGGAGATATAATTTTAACTATCATTGTTTCCTCTTCCAAGAAGCCCTTTGCCTTCTCTTGTCTGACTCATTTGTTCATTTATTCCTTCAACAAATATCTACTGAGCATCCATTCTCAAAGCTGGAGATAAAAGTGAACAACAGCAAAAAATACCCACAAAATTCCTGCCACTTTGGAATTAATAGTCAATAACTATTACTCTTTAAAAATCAGCTAATGGGTTTTCTTGCCAATGAAGTTTTCTCTGAACTATGGTAGGCAGTGCATCTCCTTTCTTCCTCCTAACGAACTCTCTTTATATAAGAGAATTTAGGTTTTTACCTACCTATTACTTCAGCTAATGTGCGAACCCAAAACAGCAAAGTTTACATTTATTAAACTGATTTGCCTGGACCAGAAAACTAATTTGTACAAAAAACAACACTAAAATCTACAGTGCTGAAAGCCTGGGTCATGCTATTTCTACTATACTAGGTTGAATTAAAACAAGTGGTCAAATAAAAAAATGGACCTAATTGAGAGAGAATAACCTTTGGCACTTTCTTAGAATGTTTCCAACTATACAATAACATCTCAGACAAAGACTCTATTTCCTCTGTATGTCAAGACATGGCTTTACAGTTACATAAAGATCATTTTGAAAGCCTCTAATCAAAAATATCATTTATCTTTTAAAAGCTTCAATTTCAGAGTTATACATTTCTACTTTGCAGTGTATAATACTGGAAATGCATAAATGCTTTAAGACATTAAATAGCATCTGATATAAAATAAAGTACCTTTTTTTAAGATTTCCTCACAAGGAACCTTGAAAATTTATTTTTTTAAACTTAAAACTTAACTGCTCACAATAATTATATTAATTTATTACACTAAAAATAACAAAAAAAGCTTTCTTTTTCATGAGCCAAAAACAGCTTATAGTTAAAAATTATCAAGATAAACATTTGTAGGCCAGATGTGGTAGCTGACGCCTATAATCCTAACACTCTGGGAGGTTGAGGAAGGCAGATCCCTTGGGCTCAGGAGTTCAAGACCAACCTGAGCAAGAGCAAGACCTCAAGACCCACTCTCTACTAAAAATTGAAAAAAATTAACTGGGCATTGTAGTAGGTTCCTATAGTCCCAGCTACTGGGAAGGCTGAGGCAGGAGAATCACTTGAACTGAGGTTGCTGTGAGCTAGGCTGACACTATGGCATTCCAGCCAGGAAAACAGAGTGAGACTCTGTCTTTAAAAAGTATATAAAATAATAAAATAAAATAAATAAATAAAATAATAAGGTAATAAAATAAAATAAGATAAATGTGGAACTTGACAACTTAATCCAAAACTTATATAAGATATCAAGAAAACAAAAGTAATTAAGGAAACTGCATTCCAAATAACAAACATGTCATATAATTAAGAGAATATTTCTGCTGCAAAAGCAGACAAATAAATCTCCACTAGAACAGAAACGAAATATAGAGCCAAATACATATGGAACGTTTAGCAGAATAAGCTTACAAGTCAGTTAAAATGAGTAACTGTATTATGACAGATTTACACACAGGAAAAAGTAAAAATACTATATATCCCTAACTCGCATCATACACTAAAGTAAATTCCAACTAGGTTAAATATTTAACTGATAATAATAAAATTTAAAGTGTTAGAAAGAGTTCCACTTGTGCTAATAGTAAACAAGATAAATCAGACAACTCTTTGGCTGAAAGAACTAAAATGCCTCAACAGAAAGATTTAAAAGTCTATATGATGAAGACACAGAAGTAGTGACTTTTGTCTGAAGACAAAATAGTAGAAAAGAAAATACCAAAGAAGTGATCCTAGCTATAAAGGCCACTTTTCTCTGTGAGGCATCTGTCAATTACTATACAGAGGCCAAGAGGCTAAGAAGCAGAGCAGAGCTTTTGAGTGACTTGCAAGACAAGGCAAAGACTAGAAATCAAAATCTACCAAACACTTGAGAAACCTTAGACCAAAGGTATATACCATAGATGTAAAGGGGGATCAACTGTCCTAAGTACAGTCATGCTACACTTGACAGGGACATGCTCTGAGAACCGTGTTGTTAACTGATCTCATCACTGTGTGAGCATGACAGAGTGCACTTACACAAACCTAGATGTTTTATAGCTAACTGCTCCTAGGTTACAAATCTGTATACTATGTTACTATAGTGAATATTATAGGGAACTGCAACCCACTGATAAGCATATGTGTATCTAAACACATCTAAATATAGAAAAGATAGAGAGTAAAGCTAAAATACTATAATCTCATGAAACCTCCCAACATACATATGGTCCATTATTGACTGAAACATCATTATACACAACCTAACTGTGCTAAAACCCATATTCAAATTATTTCTACTCCTGATTGGATTGAGGTGATTCAAGATTGCTAAATGTAGACACATGGTAGAAATAAATAAAACCTTAAGTGAAAAACATCACCATTCAGAAGTTCAAATAATCACTACCACGTCTTATGTGTATAATATCTAGCACGCTTATCAAAAATTACCAGATATAGACAAAAATAATAAAAACCAAGAGAAACTATATAATAGAAACAGATGCACAGGAGATTAAAATAATAAAATTATCAGACAAATCAGATTATAATTCATATGTTCTGGGAAATAAAGGACAAGTAAGATTTATGGAAAAGATTTAAAAAGCTAAAAGAACCTGCCAAGCTACAATTATTTACCCAACAAATATTTTGTTCAAAAACAAAGTAAAGTAACATTTTCATGCAAAAAAAATGCGACTTTGTCATTATCATACCCAAACATAATACTAAAGTACATTCTTCAAGAAACTGGAAAATGCAGAAAGGAATAAAGAACAAAAAGCATAAAATAAAATATATGAGTAAATATAAACACTGACAATATAAAACAGTAATAAGAATTCCTAAAAAAAGAATTCCTTGTGCTACTTAAAATGTATATAGAATTAAAAGAAAACACAAAGAATATAACAAAAAACAAAAGAACACATAAGCCTTAAAATAAGTTGCCACATTCCTGGGAAAAGCTTGTTTTTGACTATGAAAACAACTGTTAGAGTGAATTTTTCACCTGTTTAATAAACAACTATTTCACTTGTTACATGTTTGAAAGCCAGCTGGTCAGTAAGAACCATGCCTCTGAAATTCAGATGATCAAGATTATCACCCCAGTGAAAGCTCTTCTACTTAGGATTATAATAATCATAAAAAGCTTTTATTAAGTAACACATTTCACTAAGCTGGGTTCACAAAAATTTAAAATATAGATATTGATATAGATAGGTATAAAACCTAGCTCTATCACTTTCACACATCCTGACAAAATAGGGAAAATAAAGGTAAAATATTTTCATTTTTCTTTTAAATTCAGAAACATATAACTTGAACTGTTACCTGCCATAAATTGTAATACAGATAACTTAGAATAAGAAAATACCGTGGCTAGTATGAACTTTAAATACAATTCTAGCTATAATTTATTGAACTCACCTAATACATATCATACACAGGTTCCAAATGAAGAAGTACTATGGTAGAGTTTCTCAAGGACTTATAAAAATTACACTAATAAATAAATTAAACAGTTGTGAGATTCCTAAATACACTATAGAAAGATAAATAGCTGGTTCTTACCTGCTAGATTTCTTTACACCATTTAAAATCTATTTTCTTCCACACTGACATTTTCTTTGTAAGAAAATACTATCTAGTCAGATTCTGAGTATTTAGAAATGTAATTAGCAAAACAATGTTAATACTTACTGTCTTGTTTCGTAATCTAATTATGTCCGAGACAGAGCCAGCTCCACAATATTCCATAACAATCCAGAGGTCTGTGTTCTTAAAGTAACTGCCATAGTATTTTACAACATATGGGCTAAAGAAAAATACATCAACAATTAAATTTAGTTAATCCCCAAAGAAAATCTTTTTCTTAATCCCAATACAAAGTTATTTTTAACATTTTGTAACGTTCAGATAAGTAAGCATAAATGAGTAAATTTCTATTGTATGTAGAACTGCCTATATTTTAAGAATACCAACTATATATAATTAAGATTTAATTCATGGATGAAATTTAACAAAGATTACAGAAGAGGTCCAAAAGTTTTGAGTGATTCTGAAGAAAATAAGGCTTCATTTTGGCATAGGACTTACTACTTAACATTTTAAACACGAATTTTCTAAAAGATTTTACAGTCAAATATTGACATTCAACATTAAAATATTCTGTATTTCAGTGAGGCAAAAGGTTATTTAAAATTTTCTTTCATTTTGGTCTTTGAAAGTTCTGGAGAAAAATAATTAAAATTTTTTTTTTTGCTTAAGTTCAGTTAATTAAAATTATTAACAATTTTAAGTATTTCTGAATTCAAGTTTTACATCTTTCAGAGCAGAATAAACTATGTTTAACAGCCAAGTTATTTTCAGGAAGATTCAGGACAAAACAAATGACCATCTCCATTAATATTTACCAACGGTATGCTACATATGCTAATACATAAGGAATCTTAACTAATTTAAAGAGGCAGAGAATTCATATTCAGAAAACACATAAAAATATGGGAAAAACAAGGTAACATAAATGAAGTAGTATACAACTTAAATGTTACAAGAGCTCTAAGGAGGAAGTGACCATGGTGTTGCCATAAGAGAGAACTTTGTGGAACGGGTGAGATTTGAATGAGATTATGAAAAAAGTTAAAGTTCCACAATATGGGTGAAGACAGGTAAGAATGATGAAGCATCAAAATGAAGCAGCATCAAAAATACACTACTGGGACCTGATAAAACTAAAAAGCTTCTGCACAGCCAAGAACACAGTAAGTA
>CAUYRH010108982.1:0-61535 GCA_963574655.1 Perodicticus potto | reverse complement strand
GGAAAGACCGGGAGAGGAACGGAGAGAGCTTCTCTCTCCCCAGTTGAATTCTCTCCCTCTACCAGGAGCTTTAGTGTTTTCTGTATTCTTTTCTGTAAATCAATTCTGTCTTACCACTGAGGGGTGGGAGGGGGAAATAATGCAATGAAGAATAATAAAATACATGTATGTAACAATAAAAAAAAAAAGATCTGCTTAGCATGATTCTGATAGAGTGAGCAATTAAGCAAGTACAAGTTATTATTATTTCTCTTCAAAAAGAAAAATAATTTCATTTTTCTTTCTGATTATTATAAGTATACGATATTTAGAAAATAGAGATGAGTATATAAAGAAAGAAAAAAAAAATCCACCACTCCGTATTAACTTTTTGGAATATTTTCTATAATTTTTCTTAAGCACATAAACATATGTATGTGTGTGTGTATATAAACGTAATATGTATATGTATAAACGTATACATATATATAAACTTAATTACCCTGTGTCTTTTTTTTTGCTGAACATTGTATCCTGAGCATTACCTGCATTCCTTTTGCCGATTTTGAATTCATGGTTGTACATTGCTTAGTGCTGTGTTCTTGAAGTTCCTCCTGTTCTTACACAAAGAGTATGCTGTGTGTTATACACTGAACAAGAATAAAGAGTAGAAAGCCAGGGGTTGAGAGATGTCAGTCTGTTTGCCTGGAGGTTGAGCCATCTGTGGATCACACCTCATCTTGTGTTATAGCTGCTATACATTGACTGACCCTGAAACTGCTTCTCTAAAGATGCTCGGGCATAAGAAGAGTCCAAAGGATTTGGTTTATGATTTAAATCACAAGTTAGGAACCTGATTTAGGTTGTTATGAGGACTTTTTCTTCCTTTCTGGGAAACAATGCATTTATATTTTTTATTTATTTTGCTTCACCAGTTTTTTTTGTTTTTTGAAATAGCATCTCACTCTGTTGCCTAGACGAGAGTGCTGTGTCATCACCCTAGCTCACAGCAACTTCACACTCCTAGGCTCAAGTGATCCTCCTGCTTAGCATCACAAGTAAGTGGGACTATAGGCGCCTGCCACAAGGCCCAGCTAATTTTTCTATTTTTAGTAGAGTTGGGCTCTTGCTCTTGCCCAGGCTGATCTTGAACTCCTGAGCTCAAGGGATCCACCTACTTTGGTCCCCCAGAATTCTAGGACTACAAGCGTGAGCCACTGCTGCCTAGACTTTACTTTTAGAAAGCAGTGCTTTGTTTTGACTTTGTTGGATATTGAAGATATGTATGAAAATTACCTGAATTCCTAATCTGTCAGAGTTGGAGGGGTCTCAGGGAGCATATGGGTTGAGAGAAAGGAAAAGGCATATTAGAATCACCTGGTGGAGGGATTCTTCTGAAAAAATCTGAAAACCAAAGCCAATGATCTACTTCCTCTTTTTTTTTTAAATAGAGACAGAGTCTCACTTTATGGCCCTCGGTAGAGTGCCTGGTTTCACACAGCTCATAGCAACCTCCAACTCCTGGGCTTAGGCGATTCTCTTGCCTCAGCCTCCCCAGTAGCTGGCACTACAGGCGCCCACCACAATGCCCAGCTATTTTGTTTTGTTGTTGTTGTGGTTCGGCCTGGGCTGGGTTTGAACCCGCCACCCTTGGTATCCGGGGCTGGCATCTCACTCACTGAGCCACAGACGCTGCCCCTTTTTTCTGTTTTTTGAGACAGTTTTGCGTTGTCACCCTGGGTAGAATACACTGGCATCATTGTAGCTCATTGCAATCTCAGACTCCTGGGCTTATGTAATCCTCCTGCCTCAGCCTCCTGAGTCGTTGGAACTGCAGGCATGTGCCATGAGACCTGGTAGTTTTACTTTTTTTGTGTATGTAGAGACACGGTTTTACTCTTTCTCAGGCTAGTATTCTCAGGCTAGTATTAAAGTCCTGACTTCAACCCCAGAGTGCTATGATTACGGACCTGCTTCCTTTTTATAGATGGGGTCAGTGATTTGCTTAAAATCATAGTTAGAAGGTAAGGCCAGGAAGTTACTGGGAATTGAATCAGTACTACTTCAGTGTACTAAACATGGATTTATTTGTTTTGCTGTGTACCAAAACAACTATTACCAGACTATCTTGAGAGATACTTTTAAAAACTAACCAACTCGGCTCAGCGCCTGTGGCTCAACGGGCTAAGGCGCCAGCCACGTACACCTAAGCTGGCGGGTTCGAATCCAGCCGGGCCTGCCAAACAACAATGACGGCTGCAACCAAAAAAAAAAACTAACCAACTCCTTTTGGCTTGGCGCCTGTGGCTCAAGCGGCTAAGGTGCCAGCCACATACACCTGAGCTGGCGGGTTCAAATCCAGCCTAGGCCCGCCAAACAACAACAGCTGCAACCAAAAAGCCAGACATTGCGACAGGCGCCTGTAGTCCCAGCTACTTGGGAGGCGGAGGCAGGAGAATCGCTTGAGCCCAGGAGTTGGAGGTTGCTGTGAGCTGTGATGCCATAGCACTCTACCCAGGGCAACAGCTTGAGGCTCTGTCTCAAACAAACAAACAAAAAACTAACCAACTTTTAAACCAACTTCTATTGGAATATTTTTCTATAGCAATAGTCACCCTTTTATGCTTTTTTAAAATATATATATATATCGAAAAGGTAATACATGTACTTAACAAAAATTTATTAGGCAGAATTTAAAAAGCAAACCATAGTAGATGGAAGAATATGACTCCTCATGTGCTCATTGCCAGATCCCAGCAACAGCCCACATCTCTCCCTCCTGTTTTATTTTGAAGTAAATTCTGTTTCATATCATTTTATGTGCAAATGTTCTCAGCCAGTGTTTCAACTTCTGATTTTCTCGCAACGTCCTAATTTTTTTTTAAAGAGGTTGTATGAATCAGAGTACAAATAAGGCTCCAAACACTCATGGCTATAGTTGACCCTCTATTTCCTCTTTTTTTTCCTTGAAATTTGTTTGTTGAAAGAAATCAGATTACATTTAAATTGCTCTGTGTCTGTTTTTTTTTTTTTTTTTCCTTTTGAGACAGGGACTCACTCTGTTGCCCAGTCTGGAGTGTGGTAGCACAATCATAGTTCACTATAACCTCAAAATCCTGGGCTCAAGTGATCCTTTTGCCTCAGTCTCTAGAGTAGCTGGGACTGCAGGTGTGTGCCACCACACCTGATAAATTTTTTTTTTTTTTTTTTGAGACAGACTCTCACTATGTCACCCTCAGTAGAGTGCCATGACATCACAGCTCACAGCAACCTCAAACTCTTGGGCTTAAGCGATTCTCCTGTCTCAGCCACCTGAATAGCTGGGACTGCAGGCGCCCACCAGAACGCCCAGCTGTTTTTTGGTTGCAGTTGTCATTGTTTGCAGGCCTGGTTTCTGGGCTTGAATCCACCAGCTTTGGGGTATGTGGCCGGTGCCCTACTCATTGAGCTACAGGTGCCAAGCTACACATCTGCTAATTTTTAAAATAAATTTTTTTAGAGATGGGGTCTCACAGTGTTGCCCAGGCTGGTCTTTGAACTCCTGGCCTCAAGGGATCCTCCCACCTCAGCATCCCAAAGTGCTGGGATTACAGGTGTGAGCCACCATGACTGGCCTTATGTCTGGATTTTGCTGATACCTGTGGTATGGTTTAGTCGCAGGGGTCCTCAAACTACCGCCCCCCGAGGACATTTATCCAGCCCGCTGGGTGTTCTTGCTGCTGCTGTCTGTCCTGCTTAGCAGCCGACTCATCCAAGCTGCAGTGGGCATGTGTGGAATGTGCGCTGCACTCTCTGATTCCCCTCCTTCTCTCTGTCTCTTGACTCCTCGTAGTCTCTAGTGAGACTGAGACTAGTGATTGGGTGAGTCAGGAGCTTGCTGGTGCAGAGCCTGCTGCTGCCTGAGGACCGAGTTAAGAACAAGTTAGGATTTATTTTTTTTTGAAGTTAGGTGGTCTTTTTTTTTTTTTTTTTTTGCAGTTAGGGGATGCCCCCTTTTTTTTTTCATTTTAAATATTGTATTTGTATTTGCTCCCCCCCCCTTTTTTTTTTTTGCAGTTTTTGGCCAGGGTTGGGTTTGAACCCACCACCTCCAGTATATGGGATTGGCACCCTACTCCTTTGAGCCACAGGCGCCCCCATTGTTTTTTTACTTCAAAATAAGATACGTGCAGTGTGCATAGGAATTTGTTCATAGTTTTTTTTTTAAACTATAGTCCGGCCCTCAAACGGTCTGAGGGACAGTGAACTGGTCCCCTGTTTAAAAAGTTTGAGGACCCCTGGTTTAGTGTGCCCTCTGTCCTATTTCCTATATCCAAGTTGGATTTTGGATTTAGGGTAACAGTTTTGAAAGTTAAGAGACTATATTAGGGAAGTGAGTTTTTCTTAGGGATGACTCTTGTCAATAGTTCCTTTGTAAAATTTTTATATTATATATGTATATATTTTTTTCACTGTTATATACAGTATATATGAGTGAAAACATATGAGTGCTGATTTTGTCATACACAAAACATATGAGTGTTGACTTTGTCATATCCTTGGAATGTGCTGTGAATACTTGTAGTTGATGAGCACCTGACCCTGAGTACTTCCATAGTCAAACACCCTTTTTCTTAGGGTACATAGGTGTGTTACTGTTCTTACAACTCTGAGGCAGGTCTGATGTCTTCCCATTTTGTAGCTAAGGAAAGTGACCCAGGGTTATATTGTTGAGCAGTGGAACCTAGTTTGCCTTCAGGTAGTTTGCCCTAGGAGTCTTCACTACAACTATCCTTTCAGTCACTAGGGGCTTTAAAATGTAGACTCCTAGGCCCCTGCTCTAGAGATCTGATTTAATTGGTCTGGGTGTGGATTTTCAGAAGCTTTCTAGGTGACTGATGTGTGGTCAAGATTTTTCTTAGCTGCTAATATGGTTTAGATGATTGGCTCCTCCAAATCTCCTTGAAATTTGATCCCCTATATTTAATTTGGGACCTGGTGGGAGACCAGCCTGTTTGGGACATCAGGGTGGATCCTTCATGGATGGCTTGATGCTCTCCCCATGATGAGTGAGTTCTTGCTTTATTATTATTAGATCCTTAAATATGAAATGTCTGATTTTGAATCAAAAGTTTATTATCAAATAAGCAGCACAATTAATCAAAATTCGTATCTAAACTCTGGACACAGTTTTGCCATCTAACGGTAACTTGGTATGCCATCAGTAAAGAAACTTAAGAGAGTGAATGGTGATGAAATTGTGAAAGGTGGGCGGTGCCCGTAGTTCAGTGAGTAGGGTGCTGGCCACACACACTGAGGTTGTCAGGTTAGAGCCTGGCCCGGGCCAGCTAAACAATAAGGACAACTGCAACAATAACAACAACAACAAATGCCGGGTATTGTGACAGGCACCTGTAGTCCCAGCTACTTGGGAGGCTGAGGCAAGAGAATCGCTTAAGCCTGAGAGTTTGAGGTTTCTGTGAGGTATGACGCCACGGCACTCTACCCAGGGCGACAGCTTGAGACTCTGTCTAAAAAAAAAAAAAAGAAATTGTGAAAGACATTTCCACAGCTCATTGAGAATTGCATATTTTTACTTGCAAGTAATGATCCAAAGCCTGAAAGAAGTAATGAAAGTTGATGTATGGTCTGGTGAATATGGTGGATGAGGAGAGTTTCCAAGTCTAGCTTATGTAGTTAGAGCAGCGTTATTTGTGTGACATGTGGTTGAGCATTGTCTTGCAAGAGAATCGGCCTATCTCTATTGACCAGTCTCAGCTGCTTAATCACAAGCATCCTTATCATGTTTCCCATTTAATTGCAGTAGACAACCGTTGGAATCGATTACCAGGTTAGAAAGGTTGAGGACCACTGCTGTAGTGGGTAGTATAAGTGCTGGACCACCAAACAGACACCATTAGTTTTTCCAGATGAATATTTGATTTTTTTTTTTTTTTTTTTTTTTGAGACAGAGCCTCAAGCTGTCCCCCTGGGTAGAGTGCTGGGGCATCAAAGCTCATAGCAACCTCAAACTCCTGAGCTCCAGCAATTCTTCTGCCTCTGCCTCCCAAGTAGTTGGGACTACAGGCACCAGCCACAATGCCTTTTTTTTTTTTTTTTGGTTGCAGTCGTCATTGTTGTTTGGTGGGCCCAGGTTGGATTTGAACCTGCCAGCTCAGGTGTATGTGGCTGGTGCCTTAGCCGCTTGAGCCACAGGCACAGAGCCTGAATATTTGATTTTGGACTGTGTTTGGGCACTTCATCTTTATCATTGTGCCAAACACTTGGAATTGTCAAAAAGAATATATTTTTCATTGCACATAACAATGTGGTATAGAAATGGTTCACTTTTACGTCGTGACAGCAAGGAAAGGTAAGTTTTGAGACGATGTCTCTTTTGATACTTATTTCATGCGAACCCCATCTATCCAGGTTGTTTACCTTGGTGATTTGTTTCAAATGGCCCAATACTGTTGGAATAGTACCATCAAACCTTGCTGTTAATTTATACATAGGTTGAGATGAATTTATTGACATGCTGCTGTGTGTTCATCAGCCACATCCTTCCCAGACACTTCATTAATATTTTGAGCCATGTGCATGGTGTTGGTTCTGTGATGGAACTCATATGCAAAAATAACACACATTTTTGACTTATTCATGTTTTTATAAAAATTGCTCTATTAAAAAAAGTTTGAAAGATAGTCACAAGCCAAAGCATACATTTAAAAAAATGAGGATGTACCTTCACAATAAAAGAAAAACCAAGAAGTGTCAAAGTAAAATGTCAGAGATATCATCTGTCAAACTTAGTACTTAAAGAGATCGGACATTTCTTGCTTAATAACCTAATAATAGTTCATGTTAAGAATTGGGTGTATGAAAGAGCCTGGCACCACCTCTTCCCTCTCTTGCTCCTTCTCTTGCTGTGACATGCCTGCTTCCCCTTCATCTTCTGCCTTGATTGGAAGTTTCCTGAAGCCCTCAGCAGAAGCAGATAAATGCTTCTTGTATAGTTTGCAGAACTGTGAGCCAAATAAACCGCTTTTCTTTAGAAATTACTCTGTCTCAATTATTTCCTTTATAGTAATGCAAAACAGACTGACAGGGCTGCCACATAGTAGTCTACCATGTAGATCTTAACATTATTCTTTATTGAATCCCCGGGGGATGGATATTTAAGTTGCTTCCAGTCTGCCAGTGTTACAAATATTGCCACAGTGAATATGCTTGTATGTGTCTCTTGAAACATGCGTATGAATATCTCCCGTAATAGGAATTACTGGGTCAAAAGGTTTAGAGTTCCAGGGAGAGCCGGGACGAGGATGGGCATTTGAAAAACAATAGTGTTTAGTTACATGTACCTATAGATTAGGTAAAATCACTGAAGCAGTGAATGCCAATGGAGGACAGAACAAGTCTAAGGATGAGGAGGCTGAAGTGAGGATTCTCTGCCTAGGAGACCAAGGAGAGGGCCAGGGGGATGAGGTACATGAGCAAGCAGGTTCAGGTCACAGGACTGAGACAAACCTGGGACCTGTTGTGACAGGTGCAGCAACTCTGTGATCAGACTTGGTGCTGCAGCTCACTTTGGTGTGTTGCTGGAGTACTGATGAGCACCTAAAATCCTAGACACACTTTCTTGTTTGTTTTTTGGTGTCTTTGACATCCCTTCCTTCCGAGAGGCATGTCTAAATTCTCTGCCACCTCTGCTCTGTGGTGGGCTTCGTGTGCCCCTAGGTAGGTGGTCCTTTGGTCTCTGTCCTGTGGGTGGTAGCTTAATCACTTTCACCTCTCCATGTGCCTGTCCCTTGCAAACTGCCCTTTATAGATCTTCTCCCTCGGCTACTGGTGCCCACCCTGCTCAGTCTGTCAGCAGAGAAATCAGAAGGAGGGAAGTTGGCAGGAAGGATGGATATGGGATTGGCCTAGGTCACCTGGCTCTGAGCTAATTGTTACCATATACAGTTGGCCCTCAATATCCCTGGTTTATGTATCTCTGGGTTTTGCATATGTGGACACAACCAACTGTGGCCCAAAAATATTTAAAAAAGAAAAAAGAATACAGTGATAAAAAATAATTCAAATTAAAAAAGAACACCAACTATTTATATAGCATTTACATGGTTTTAGCTATTCCAAGTAATCTAGAGATGATTTAAAGTATACAGGAGGATATGCGTGGGGTTATGTGCAAATATGACATAATTTTATATCAGGATACCAGGAACATCTGACCATTTTGGTATCTATAGGGATCCTGGAACCAATCCCCTGCAGAGACTAAGGGACAACTGTATATCTACTCATATCTAGGTATTTTCTGTCTTCCCCTGTGAAGCAGGGAGTTAGTCTACCTTGTTCCCTGTGGATTCCAGCATCTGGCACATACTTGGCACTTAGTAAACAGCTGAAAAGGAATAATTGAAGTTAAAAGTTATGTTAACGGTGATCAACCTTTGAATTTTAGCTGTCTTATTAATGCCATTATCTGGTAACATTTAATTTTTTTATATTTTCAACTGAGTTCATGTTCTATATTTTCTTGTCTTCTTAGGGTAACTCAGAGTTGTGCTTTAAACTTGATGTGAGCATCCTGAGGCGATTTGTCTGTTTTTCTGCCTTTGTGCTGAGCTGCCAGCACAACTGCCCTTACAGTTTTTGCTCTTCTTTTCTCTGCCTGGTGGCTTGTAGCCCCCAAGTGACAAAAGTCCAGGGCTGTGCAGACCTTAGTCCACACAGGGCTTGAGCTCCTAGCCCGCACTGTAAGGGATCTGGAGTGACCTGAGTTTTTGTATCTCTTTATTAAGCCGAGGAATTTCCTGTGGAAGTGGCGTTTGAGTGGCTGGGTGATGTAGGGGGACCTCAGGCAGAGCCCGGGTGGGTGGGTAGCTCAGTCCTGTAGAGTTTGCACTGAGACCCCCTGGAATAGGTCATCTCAGGTGACCTGCTCTGAGTCCTGTGAGCTGAGAAGTCAGACTTGGACTTGGAGCTGTGGAGATCAGGCTTAAATAGTAACTGTGGGATTCTGAAGGGTAAGAGTCAGGTCTGTAGCCTGGATGCTGGCTGTTATGGTGTGAAGTCAAGTCATTCTTTTCTTAGCCAACCAAGGACTAGCATATTCTCTCATACAGTTGTCAGTGTCTGTCTATTTATTTTTTGGTCTTTAAAAAAAAGAAAACATTGATTTTTAGATAATTCAGATCTATCACAAAAATTGCAAAAATCATGAAAAGAATTCCTATATGTCCTTCACCCAGCTCCGCCAAATGCTCGTGTCTTTTATAGTCAGGGACTACTATTAGGCTCATCCCTAAACCTTGGTCAGATTCTGCTCATTGTTCTAGCTTTGTCCTTTTTCTTGGGCCCAGGGTTCAGTCTATTATTGTTTGCAGGAAGAATAATCAGTAGTTGCTTAGATTAGTGGGCAAAAGCTATGTTGAGAAACAAGGTATTTATTATTATTTAGATAATCTAATAATAGATAATCCAGTCTATTATTGTCATTGTATTTGTGGTTGTGTCTCCTCAGTCACCTTTATCTGGGTCAGTCTCTAAGTCCTTCTCTTCTCATGATCTTGACACTTTTAAAGAACTAGCCTTTTTCTTTCTTTTTTTTTTTTAGTGAAATATCCTTTATTATGTTTTTTTTTTAGAGACAGAGTCTCACTTTATCATCCTTGGTAGAGTGCCATGGTGTCACAGCTCACAGCAACCTCCAATTCCTGGGCTTAGGCAATTCTCCTGCCTCAGCTTCCAGAGTAGCTGGGACTACAGGCACCTGCCACAAGGCCTGGCTATTTTTTGTTGCAGTTTGGTCAGGGTTGGGTTCGAACGTGCCCCCCTCGGTATATGGGGCTGGAGCCCTGCCCACTGACCACAGGCACATTCCTTATGATTGTATTCATGTTGTGTATTTTTGGCAAGAATACCAGAGAAGGGATGTTATGTCCTTGGTGTATCATTAGGAGGTTCAGGCTCGGCACCTGTAGCTCAGTGGCTAGGGTGCCAACCACATACACTGGAGCTGGTGGGTTCGAATCCAGCCCGGACCTGCCAAACAACAGTGACAACTACAACCAAAAAAAATAATAGCCGGGCGTTGTGGTGGGCACCTGTAGTCCCTTCTACTTGGGTGGCTGAGGCAAGAGAATCACTTAAGACCAAGAATTTGAGGTTGCTGTGAGCTGTGACGCCATGGCACTCTACCAAGGGCAACATAGTGAGACTGTCTCAAAAAAAAAAGAGTAGTAGGAGGTTCATGGTGTTGATTTATCCCATTCCTGTGATATTTACTGAGATCATTTGCTGAACTGGTGGCCTTCCTTGTTTTCCACTGTGAAGTTACTATGTTTCCTCTGTGTAATTAATAAGTATCTTATGGGGAGATATTTTGAAACTAGATAAATACCTTGTTTCTCAACATAACTTTTGCTCGCTAATCTTAGCAACTACTGATTATTCTTCCTGTAAACAATTATTACTGTGATGTTTGCTAGGTGATTTTCTATTTCCATCATTCTTTCTACATTTATTAACTGGAATTATACTTGTCAAAATACACATAGCAAATTTAGCTTAAAAATCTGGTTGGCTTTTTATTTGTGATTCGAGAATTGGGTAACACCTCATTCTATAATAAAATGAGTGTTTCTGTGAGCTGAGCAGAGGAGTGGGCTTTATGGGCAGAGGAAGACTGAGAAAAGCAGAGAGAACAAAAAGCAATGGGTGGCTTCAAAGTCACTTACTTTGCAGGGTTAAAACAGAGGAATCTCCCTTATGGTCTCAGGTTGACTAGAATCTCTCTCTTAAAATAAAACAACAACAAAAAACTGGCTCAATTCAAAGTTCAGTTTGATTTCCTCCATTCTGATTTGGTCTGGTGTGCTGGGCCTTGTACAGGAGCTCAGTCCAAAACGGCCTCCCATTTTTTTTCTTTAACCTGCTGTAAGTAAGAGCTTTTGTTTCTTTCCTGCTTTATTCATTCATCGTTTTTAATCACTGTGTACTCGAGTCAAGGATTTTATTCCAGAGTTAATGATCTTGTCATTATTTTCATGATCAAGTGGCTCCTTCTGGTTGCCTTTTCCTTTGACATGCCCTAATCATTTTATAGCTCTTCTTTACTTTCTTGCACAACATACATGTTCCAGGTTTATTTTCTTTTCCTGCCCCAGCTGTGGAGTAGACCTTCTCCCCCAGGAGCCTCAGTGTTTGGATTAGAGATTGGGATTCGAAACGCTGGTGCGGTTGTTGTTGCTGGGGTGTTATGCTTCTGGGCTCTCTCACTAGACTAGCAGGGAAGATGCTTGTCTTCTGCCCTCTTAGAGGTTTGCTTTTTTACTCTCTGAAACCATCACATTCATCTTCTCTGGAGTCTTTGCTGATTCAAGCCTTTTTCCCTCTTTTAAAAAATTTATGGTAAAGAGTGAGAGCGTGAAATTTGTTGTCAACAAACCCTGTATTCAGTTGCTAACTCTGACACAGATAAGCTGTCTGGCCTTGGGAAAATTCCCTCATCTCCTGGGGGTTTAGTTTTCTCATGTATAGAGTAGTGTGATAATAATTAGAGGTTGTTGTAAGGGTTAAAGCAGGTAGCGTAATTAAAGATGTCAGTACAAGCTGAGTGCTAGGTTTGTTTTTGGATTCATCAAGCATTTATGGCATAAATCTTTATTTTAGGGCATTGGGGCTACCCCTAGATCGGGGAACTCAGCCTCTCATCTGTGAGCCTGGATCAAGGGGCTCAGCCTCTGGCTGATGTGGAGGAGCTTTGACTTCCCTCATTGTTCCCTGGAGCTGTTGTACGGTTTGAGTCGGGATAGAAGGGAAAAAGTCTTCTTTCTGGCTACCCACTAGCAGAACTTTTGGAGTGGGCGCTTTGCTGTCCCCAAATTAAATGAGCAGTCCTGATTCTGTCTGGGCACATTCTGCTTCCGAAACAAAGCTTCACACTGATCTGTAGGTGGTATTATTGTGTGGTGCCTTGGAAGGGATTCCTTCTCTCCTCCCTCCTTTTCTGGAGTAACTTTTGTGTCTTTATTGACCCATTCTTCAGTAAGGGTAGGGTGCTGGTTCAGCAGGCCCTGCAACAACAGGCTCAGTCTGCCTTGCAAGGGGTGGAGGAGGTACAGGAGACTCAATACTGAGGGTCAGTAGAGTAGATGTGGGGAAGGAAACCAGCCAGTGCCTTATCCATCGTCCATGATAGTGGACAAGCCCCACTGTAGGCTTACACTAGAACCTTCTTCTGGGAGGGCCAGTGCTCTTTTCCCATTACTTTCCAGGCAGAATCTGAAATACAAGTTTGGGCTTCTCATGTGTCCCCCTGCCCTGTGGGGCTTTGTGACCTGGTGACCGCTGTAAAGCGGCAGAGTTTGCAACCTCTCTCCTTCCTGTCCCAGCTAGCATGCCTCCTCCTTGGCAGACTCACCCAGTGCTTCTTAGTAAGTGGGTAGGTAGGGCTAGTCATGACCCAGAAAACACTTTTAAATGTTATCTGGATATCCCTAGTGAAAAGATGAATAAAGCAAGAGAAATGTCACTTTGGATGCTCAAGTCCTCCCAGGAGAACAAACTTCCAGATCTTTTGGGTCCTCTCATTTTTAAGGCAGAGTATCTGAGCCTGGAACCATGTAGTTGAACCTAGTTTGTAGCGTGGCTGGCAGGATGGGTGCTGCACAGACTGGTGTGATGACTAGCAGCCTTCTTTCTGGCCTTTGAACTCCTTGCTGACTGTATTGAGTCTTAAATAAGAGAATTGTTTCTCACCCTAAGGAAAACAAGCAATAAAACCCATGTAGGAAACTGGGTGCAGTGGCTCATGCCTGTAATCCTAGTGCTCTGGGAAGCCAAGGCAGGAGGATCCCTTGGGCTCAGGAGTTCAAGACCAGCCTGAGCAAATGTGAGATCCCATCTCTACTAAAAATAGCAAACATTAGCCGGGCACGGTGGTGAGTACCTGTAGTTCGAAATACTTGGAAAGCTGAGGCAGGAGGTTGGCTTGAGCCTCAGGAGTTTGAGGTTGCTGTGAGCTAGGTTGAGGCCATGGCACTCTAGCCTGGGTGACAGAGCGAGACTCTGCCTCAAAAGAAACAAAAATTTAAAAATACCATATAGGTACCTCAGAGCTCAGAATAGGAAAGGAAACCACAAGCACCAGGAACAGTGACCCCAGAACTGTCTGGGTGTTTGGTTGTGGCCCTCTGTGCTATTTTGTTGTTGTTGTTGTTGTTGTCTGTTTAGCAGGCCTGGGCTGAGTTTGAACCCACCAGCTCCAGAGCATGTGGCTGGCACCCTAACCAGTGAGCATGGGTGCTTGACTATGAGAGTTTTTAAAACACTGAAAATTTCTTCAGTAGTGGCATAGAGCAAAATTAGGAAATATACATAAAAACACAAAAAGACTAAGGGAATTAAAAGTGTCCTGGAGATGTTCAGGCTGTAGGATGCCAGCTGGTGTAAGGCATGTATGCCACTGGGTGGAGCAGAACACAGGCCTCCACGCTGAGCACCCTGGGCTTGGCTCACACAAGCCCCCAGGCACTTCTGCCCTGTGAGTTTCTTTGCTGTATAGCAAATACTTTCCTGTTAAAATTTCCTAAATCAATGACATGAGTTAAAAATTGCTGTTGTAACACATGTTAAAAAGGTTTCAAACTCCTCAGTCCCCTAAAATAGATATGAGTTATTGTCTATGGCACTGTAAGAACAGGGAACTTAAGGAAAAGGAGCTTGAAATTCTGTGTTAAATGTCAGCGTTTGGGGCAATCTTAATCTAAAAGCCAAGGAATGGTGGGTACCATCCTTCTTAAAAGGCACTGGTGCATTCTGTGGTCCCCAACCCTTGGGCTGCATGGACCACGTACCAGTCCGTGGCCTGTTAGGAACCGGGCCACACCGCGGCAGGTGAGTGGCAGGCAAACTAGCTAATCTTCATCTGTATTTACAGCCACTCCTCATCACTCATGTCTCCACCTGAGCCCCGCCTCCTGTCAGATCAGCAACAGCATTAGATTCTCAGAGGAGCATTAACCCTACTGTAAACTGCATATGAGGGATCTAGGTTGTGGTTCCTTATGAGATGGTGATTCTAGCACTGGGGAGTGACTGCAAATACAGCTTATCATTAGCTGAGTGCTTCAACTTGCACAGAGAACATAAGAAATCAATTGTTTGCAGACTCATCAAAACTCGATCAGTGAGTAGCAAGTAACTAAACTGCATCTGGTGCCAGGATTTATAGTGGCAAGTGAGTTGATGTATTCAAGTGTACAGGTGAATCTGGTGACAGATTTTTAATTCAGAATCTGACACTTATTTTAGTGTATGTGTGGCCTGCTTGCTCATTATGTTATTTACCCCTCCATTCATGCCTTTTACCCTCACTGAATGCTTGTTTCAGTTTGGGTAAGTTCACAAGCTAATCTTGGCAAAAATAAGTAGTAAAATAACAAATGTTGCTGGAGAGTTTCTTTGAAAAGAGAGAAAGACCCAGTGAGACAGCAAAGACTCTATGATTGTCAACAAAATGAAAATTGCATTTAAAAGAAAATACCAAGGGTCCTACTTAAATTACGGGTTCATTGCACTAGGAGATTCACATTCTCCAAGCGCACTTTATATAATATGGTGACCAGCTATCCATTGAAGCCATGAAAACTTAAAAACTGCTTTGCCACATGGAGACCAAGCACCTTGTGTTAATATCAAGCCTTTGGAGTTTTTCAAACAAACAAACATGAATATGAAGAAAAGAAGCAGTTATTGAAAGCCACCACCTTATCAACTATGTCTGCACTGAGAGCATTATTCTTCATGGCTAATCACATTGCTGAAGTTAAGAAACCCTCTACTATTGATGAAAAGTTGACCTGCCTGCTCTAAGGACATTTGCCCTGAACTCTTAGGAGAGGCTGCAGTTTAAAGGTGGCACCAGTTCCTGTTTTGGCCAACTAGATGATGGATTGGATTGATGAGATAGCAGAAGTTATTGAGGCACGATTGTTAGAGAGGCTTAATGAGTCATGTGGTATGCAGTCAAGGTTGATAAGTATACTGATGTTAACAATAAAGCAACAATGTTAGTTTCTGTGCAATATATTTTTCAGGAGGATGTACATGAGGAAATGATATGTGCACTTTTGTTGCTAATCAACACCACAGCTGTAGAACCACTCAAGTCTTTGAATGATTACTTATCAGGAAAACTGAATTGGTCATTTTATGTTGGTATGTATGCAGGCAGAATGGCTGCCATGACTGGATGGCTTTCTGGTTTCACTATTTGGGTCAAGAAGGTTGCTTCTGAATGTGAGTCTGTATACTGTCATTCGTGGGGAAATACATGCTAGCTAGTCAAAAAATGTTATGGGTACTAATCATTTTGCAGGATGTGATTAAAATTATCAACCACGTTGAAGTACATGCCCTTAACTCATGTCTGGTCACGTAGCTCTGTGAGGTGGACACAGAGCACACACATCTTCTCTTACACACAGAAGTGAGATGGCTTTCTAAAGGTAGCTTACTGGCCAGGGTTTTTGAGTAATAAGAGCCACTCCAGAGATTTCTTTTAGAAAAATAGTCACCACTGGCAGCACATTTCGGTGACACAGAATGGGTTGCAAAACTTGCTTACATGTGTGACATATTCAGCCTGCTCAGTGAACTCAATCTGTCACTTTATGGGAGAACGACAACTGTGTTCAAGTCAGCAGATAAAGTGGCTGCATTCGAAGCAAACTAGAATTATGGGGGCGATAAGTGAACATTGGAATTTTTGACATGTTTTAAACATTAACAGAGATTTTGAAAGAGACTGAGCCAGGGCCTTCTTTCTCCCAGTTGGTGCCCGTTCACCTGTTTCAACTTTCAAAAGAGTTTGAGTATTCCCCCCCCCGCCCCAAATTGAGATGGAATGGATCTGCTACCTATTTATGAATAAACCAGGTGAATTGACTTTGGCCATGCTCGAAGAGGTTTAACTGCTTGAGATCACAAGTAACCATGACCTTAAAAGTACATTTTAGACTACTTTACCTTTCTATATGTTCTGGATTAAAGTCAAGGAGTAATATCTTGAGATTGCCACAAAAGCACTGAAAAGCCTTGCATTTCCAATATCCCATGTTTGTGAAGCAGGATTTTATTTATTTAAATTTTAGTGATCTGGGCAGCGCCTATGGCTCAAGGAGTAGGGCGTGGGCCCCATATACCGGAGGTGGTGGGTTCAAACCTAGTCCTGGCCAAAAACTGAATAAAAATAAAAATAAATAAATTTTGTGGGCGGTGCCTGTGGCTCATCGAGTAGGGTGCTGGCCCCCTATACCGAAGGTGGTGGGTTCAAGCCTGGCCTCGGCCGAACTGCAAAACAGAAAAATAGCCGGGCGTTGTGGCGGGCACCTGTAGTCCCAGCTACTCGGGAGGCTAAAGCAAGAGGATCGCCTAAAGCCCAGGAGTTGGAGGTTGCTGTGAGCTGCGTGATGCCACGGCACTCCCCCGAGGGGCGAGAAAGTAAGATTCTGTCTCTATAAAAAAAAACATAAAATAAATAAATAAATTTTAGTGATCCTAGTTTTTAATGTTTGAGATTGCTGGTCGGTTGGAGGCTGTTGATTGTACTTTATCTGAAGTCCTGTTGCTTTAACTATGCCCTGTAGCATCCCCTCTATAGGGTGTAGAATGTAGTGCTCCTTTCTTGGGGTTTGGGATTATTCACCTGTGTGTTAATTTTTATATTTGAGGCTCCCATTAGCCTGTCTGGATGCTGCATCAGTTTTCCACAGCTGGTCTCTGGACATTGTTGTGGGCTTGACAGGGATAGATATGCTTGCTGCTGGCTTCCTTATACCCTGATCAGTGTTTATGAAGACAAACTAAGGCTGCCTAGAGTTTCTCAGCATCTCTCCCTCCTGCCCCCATCAGGGTTGTGTCCTTCTCTTGATTCAGACCTGAATGTTGGAGCCCCCTCTAGCCAACCTCCATTTCCTGATTTTTCATGTGTTTCCCCCTTTAGTTTAGCTGTGGTTCACATGTCTCCCTCAAAGTTTGTCTTTTGGAAACTTAATCTCCAACTTTCCAATTGTTGAGAGTTGAGACCTTTGAGATGTGTTTACATTGTAAAGGCTCTGCCCTCGCAAATGAATCAATAGCGGGAATGGGTTCCTTAATAAAAGCTGACTTTGACTCCCTTTTGCCCCCTCCTGTTTTCCTCCCCTTTCTCCCTCTCTTGTATATGCTCACTTTCATGTTCTTTTTTTTTCTTGTTATAATTTTATTACATCACAAATGTGTACATTAGTGCAATCATGGGGCACAATTCCTTTCATGTTCTTTTGCCCTTCTGCCTTCCACCATGGAATGGTGCAACAAGAGGGTCCTTGCCAGATGCAGCCTGTTGACCTTGGACTTCTAGCCTCTAGAACTGTGGGAAATAAATCTCCATTCTTATATAGGTATCCCAAAGGTCACCACACATACATACATGGGGAAAATGGGAAATTGTAGCTAAATGTACTTTTATTTGCTGTGTACAAAGTACTCATTACAAAATTTTAAGTTATTTACAGAATATTTCTCTACGTTTTGATATATAAATATAAAAAATAAAAAATATATAAAATATGAGTCTGTTAATTTTTTCTATGTATGATGACCCTTGGGACTTCATGAACATTACCCAGTCTGTGGAATTCTGTTACACCAGTTTGAAGTGGACTAAGGCAGCTTATAAATGGGTTTAAGTCACACATGTGCACATACACAATGCCCTAAAACAATCTCCAGAAAAGCCAGCAAACTGTTCTTTCAACTCGTGAGTCTTTTGGTTAACTCAGGTTCTTCTTTTACAGCTGAGTTTGTCCAAGTCACGTTCTGTCCTTCTACCCTGCTCTCTGTTATATTGATCCTTCCTGTCCTAGTCCTCTCCTTGATCTCTTGGTGGGGTTTTTGACTCTCTAAGGCTCTCTTCTTAGCCTCTAGGACATCCTCTCTCCTGAGCCCCTTGTTCCTCGTTCCTCTCCTGCCTTCCTCCCCTTCTCTTGCTGTCTCCTTCCCATCTTCTGTGGACACACATACTCCCATTGTACACAGGCCTGTAACCCCTACTAAAATCCTCTTGATATCTTTCTCCAGTTCATATCATTTTTCTGCATTTCAGACTTTCTTTGTGTGGATGATTATAACTTGAAGTTTGTGGCCTGCAGCTCATTATCTAGTAACACTTTGTTTTCTGTTTCAAAATATAAATGAGAAACCAAAAAATGTCATCCTAACTGAATCATCCTTGTCTCTTGCTATAGCCCTGTCGACTTTCCTAATTCTGGGGAGACATAAACACTGACTCTCCTCGTCCATCTGTTCCATCCTCCCCAGCATCAGAGATCCTCTATGTGGAAGTCAGGGTGTGTGCGGGGCTATTGATCCTTTCCATTTTCTATAGATCCAGAGAGAAAGCACAAATTCGTGCCAAGGGGACAGAGTTATCCCGGCATACTACTGAGATCACCATGACTCTGTGTGATCCTTGGATACCTCCCAAGACACTGAATCTGGTCACTCTGCCTGCTTTCCCTGGTTCACATGGGCCACCCCTCTAGGGCTAGATCTGTAGGGCCTCTTTTGGCCTAAGTGTGTGTGAAGTGTGCAGCAGGTACTTGGCAAATTTGGTTCTGTCTGCTATGCAGTGTTAGTGGAGTCTTGCAAGTCTAACAGCATTCAGGACTGTGTCAACCCCATGCTCTGTGAGTCCCAGTCAAAGATGGGAGATAAAGCTTCTCTGCTAAACCACTGCTAGGAAACAATTAGTTAGAGTGGAGTTGAGCGTGCTATGGTGAAACCTTTGCTCATCCATGACAGTGTCTGACTGTGACAGTCTTTGGATAGTCATGGCTATACTTTCTCAAATCTTCCAAATCTTGTTCAGTGTTGTCTTCAGAGGTGACCAGAGACAGTGGTTTAGAAGACATCTTCCACCTTCATCAAGGCTACTAAAATCACACCTACTGTTTCTGTTTGCAACTAGTCTGTGCGGTTTTTTGAAAGTGCAGTTTGAAGAATTTTTACAAGCTAAACATCATCATGGAATCATCACCAAGAATGAGATATTAGACAAAAAACTAGCAATAATTCAAAGCATCCTCTGTGCTGCCTCCTAGTCATTAGTCTTGACCCCCAGCTACTGGGGCTACTGTAGCAAGCACCACAAACTTGGTGACTTAAAACAACAAAAATGTATTCTTTCACTATTCCTGAGGCAAAAGCCTGAAGCAAAGGTGTTGGTAGGGCCACATTCCCTTTGAAACCTCTAGGAGAGGGTCCATCTTTGCTTCTTCCAGCTCCTGGTGACTTCAGGTGTTTCTTGACTTCTGGCAGTTATCACTCTGTTCTCTGCCTGTGCCATCACATGGGCTTCCTCCATGTGTGTCTCTCCTCCATATGTCTCTTACAGGATGCTTGTCACTGGATTTAGGGCCCACCCAGATAATCCAGAATCCTCTCATTTCAGGATCCTTAATTACGTCTGCAAAAACCTTTTTTCCTGTTAAGATCACATTCACAGATTCGGGGGATTCAGATGGTTGTATTTTTTGGGAGGCATCATTCAACTCACCATCATAGGATAGTTTTACCTGGTTTTGAAACGTGTGTGTGTGTGTCTGTGTGTGTGTATAGAATTAATCCAGTTGTCGTTTTTTCTTGTCTGGCTTCTTTTGTTCTTATGTTTGTGAAACCCGTTCACAAACAGAATCAGTAGTTCTTTTTATGTGATATTGAATTCTGCAACTATAATATGATCCATTCTACTATTGATAAAGTTGTTTTTTTCTATCCAGGATCCAAAGACCACATATTGCATTTGGTTATCTCATGTGTCTCTAGTCTCTCTTATCTAGAATAGTCATTGCTCTTTGTGTCATTTCTGACTTTGGCTTTTGTAGAGTTGAGACCATTTGTTTTGCAGCATGTCTTACAATCTGGGTCTGATTTCTCCCCATGATGAGGCTCAAACGAGACACCTTTGTTCAACACTATACCTCATTGTGCTCAGAGCTGTATGAGAGTAGAGTGTCCACTGTCACTGGCTGACTTGGGATCAATGCCCTTGAGTGAGTTGGTTTCTATAAGAGGCTTTGCCGCAGAGGCAGCTCAGCTTTTTTCATTGTTGTTAATAAATAAGTTGCAGGGAGACAATTTGAGGCTGCCACAGCCTTTTGTATGCATTGATGATTCTGCTATCAGTAATGGCATCAGTTGTTGCAGAATGATGATTTGAAAGGTTCTGTTATTCCCTCTGCATGTATTAGCTGGCATTTCTTTCCTCAGATGCAGGAAATTAAGGGACTACTGTGGAATTAAGGATTTTGATTCTGTGTTATAATCCATTATTATTATTCCTTTTGATTCTTAGATTGTTCCTGGTTTAGCTAGTGGGAAGCCCCCAAACAGCCCATGTCTGATGCCATCCCTCTTGTTCTTTGAGCACTTCCTTGCTCTGACACAGAATTTACCAGGGTCATCCGTGTTTTCTCTCCCTTAGCTCTGGAGCCAGCTATTTCCTCACAAGCTCTGTTTTATTTTAGTGGTATGGTATTTAGAATTTGGATAGGAGATGTGCTCCTGGCTGGGGTTTAAGTGCTTCTGGATCCTTTCAGTGGACAGAGCTAGGAATTATATATGTTTAAAAAGTCATCAGTTCTTGTTGATTCAAGTTCAGATTCATCATCAGAGTGTTCTCTCTCTTACTTCTCTGTTCTGAATTTCTGCTTCCTTTTCTCACAGTGAGAACCCCAATTTCCAGGATCAATGTTTTACTAAGCTAATCTGCACATCCTGCTTTCCAGGATGTGTGGATTAGCTTAGAATTACTATACCAACAGTAGTATCATTAACAGTAAACCTACCAGGTAAAGCTAAAGATTCCTCTGAAGTTTTTAGTTATTAGAATATATCCCACTTAGATATGGTCAGAATGCTGTCAAGAAGTTATTTGAATTTATTCTTCTTTTCTTGTAGTTATATTGTCAATTTAATGTATAGTTAGGTACATTTGTATCTATTTAATTTTAGGGTTTGCTTTTTTTAGTCTTTTTATTTTTTGAATATGTAAAACATTTTCAGAGTTCTTAAGTCAAAACTTTATGAAAAAGAAGTCCTCAGAAAAAGTTTACTACTGTCCCATCTATCTTTCATTAGTTTCTGGTTATGTTCTTCTGTTTTTCTTTTTGTAAAACTAAACAAGTAAAGTTACATGCGTATACACATGTTTTCTCTTAAGGAAACTTTCTTAGGGAGTTTGGTTTTTTACACAAAAAGTAGCATACTGTATGTACTTCTGCATTTTGATTTTTCAGCTAAGAACATGTCCTGGGAATTCTGCACCGGTAATTCATTGTGACCTGTGCTGTTTCCATGATTGTAGGAGCAGCCACTGTGTGGTTTTGTGTCATTTATTAATAAGCCAGCCTCCTGTGGAGGGGCATTCATACAATGTTCTTTATTTTGCTGATAGAGTGATATCGCTATGATAACCTTGTGCTATATATTGTTTCAACTTTGAAGGAATGTATCTTCAGGATAAATTTCTAGAAGTGGGGTTTGTATGGCAAATGGCTGTGAAGTTTTGTTAAATAATGGCAACCAAATCCCCCTTGAGGGATATACTCCTTTGTATTCCTTTCACAGTGTAAGGCATAAGACAAGCCCTATCTATCTTCCACAGCTGGCTAGTGAGGTATAGATATAAGATTTAAGGGGCGGGGCCTGTGGCTCAGTGAGTAGGGCGCCGACCCCATATGCCGAAGGTGGCAGGTTCAAACCCGGCTCCGGCCGAACTGCAAAACAAAAAAATAGCCGGGTGTTGTGGCAGGTGCCTGTAGTCCCAACTACTTGGGAGGCTGAGGCAAGAGAATTGCCTAAGCCCAGGAGTTGGAGGTTGCTGTGAGCTGTGTGACGCCACAGCACTCTACCGAGGGTGATAAAATGAGACTCTGTCTCTACAAAAAAAAAAAAAAAAGATTTAAATTTTATTCATCTGAAAGGTGGTATGCACTGACTTTTTTTTTTTTTTTTGAGACAGGATCTCACTGTATTGCCTAGGCTGGAGTGCGGTGGCAACAAGGTAGCTCACTGCAACTTCATGTGGGCTCAAGTAATCCTCCTGCCTCAGCCTCCTGAGTGGCTGGGACAATAGGTGCTTGCCACCACCTTTGGCTAATTAAAAATTTTTTTTTTTGTAGAGATGAAGTTTCACTGTGTTGCCTAGGCTCATGTTAAATTCCTGGCCTCAGATGATTCCTGCTGTTGCCTCTCAAAGTGTTGAGATTATAGGCATTAGCCACTATGCCTACCCTTACATTGATGTTTTTAATGTTTATTTCTTTTATTATTCTACAGAGTTGTTCATATTTTCGTGTGTTTAAGGGTCAATTGTATATCTTCTTCTGGGTTTATGTCTTTTGCTCATATTTCTGTTGGGGATTTGTTTTTTAACTTCAGTTTTTAAAGTATTTATGATGCATTAGGGAGATAAGAACTTTGTAATATAAATTATAAATATTACTCCCCCATTATTTTTTGACATTGCTTATGACATTTATTTTTTTTGCCAAAGATATTTTAAAAAATATTTAAAATGTTTGTTATAAAATTTTTCAGTCTTTTTTTCCTTGCATCTGGATTTTGAGTCCAGACTTAGAAGGCATTTCTTCACACTGAGGTTTTGAAGCTATCACCCATTTTCCCTGTAGTACTTGTGTTGTTTTGTTTTTTTTTTTGAGATAAAGTCATACTTTGTTGCCCTCGGTAGAGTGCCATGGTGTCCTATCTCACAGCAACCTCAAACTCTTGGGCTCAAGCCAGTCTCTTCCCTCAACCTCCTGAGTAGCTGGGACTACAGATGCCTGCCACAATACCCAGCTATTTTTAGAGACGGGATCTCGCTCTTGCTCAGGCAGTCCACCCACCTTGGCCTCCCAGAGTGCTAGGATTACAGGCATGAGCCACTGTGCCTGACCCCTTGTATTGTTTTTTTTTTTTCTTATTTTTTTTGAGACAGAGTCTCACTATGTTGCCCTTGGTAGAATGCTGTGGCGTCACAGCTCACAACAACCTCATACTCCTGGGCTTAAGTGATTCTCTTGCCTCAGCCTCCCAAGTAGCTGGGACTACCGGTGCCTGCCACAGCACCTGACTGTTTTTTGTTGCAGTTGTCATTAGCTGGCCCAGGCCGGGCTCCAACCTTCCAGCTTCGGTGCATGTGGCTGGCACTGTAAGCACCCTTGTATTTTTTTTAAATAATTCTGTGAAAATGACCTCTGTATGGTTTTAGTTTTTCTGTTTGATTCATTTGGAGTTTACCCTTGTCCGAAGATATAGGTCCAATTTTATCATTTTCGGAATGGCCCTCAGTTGTCCTAATAGCATTTATTGTAAAATGTAAGTACTATGCTTTACAAGAAGACTCTTAGGTAATGTCTCGGGGTAAGAGTCATTGGCCGAGACTTTGATCTGAAAGATGGGGACTTGGCTCAGGACTGCTCTTCTGATGTTGTGACACTCCAAGGGCTTGGTATTGCGCTGATTTTTCTAGAATTTGATAGGACTTCATGGAATCTTACAGGAAGAGTGGCTTTCTGAGTGTGCTATCTCTGTCAGTGCACAGTGTGTTTCCTTAGTGGGTGCAGGGGGATGGCAGGTGGCTTTTTCTGTTGGAAAGGCCATGTGGCATGGAGCCATGTGGCTGTGCTGCTATGTCCTCTCTTTCCTTATGTCTTGTTTTGCATAACAGTTTATCTCTAGAGAGGTGATTCTATTGAAGAGCTGCTCAGTTTCCATTTATTTAAAATGCAAAAATTAGGGTCCATGTTAAACTCTATACCTTAACCCTACCATATCAGTGCTCTACTTTTATAAAATATTTTTAAAACCCCTCCTTTACTATCCTGAAAAGAAAATAGATGATATAGCCTATCTACACACATACACACTTTATATTATAAATAATATGCGGGCATATACATACATATATAAACACAGATATAAGGGATTTATAATATCTTTTTGTGGTATGAATGCCAGCAGCCCTCATGAGATAGTGGCTTGCACCGAACGTAAACACTGAGTGAAGGCTTTACGTGCAGCCTGGGGGTGTCTTGGTTGCTAAGTCAGAATACACAGGCAGTGTTGCTTCAGTGATGAGTTTTTTCAAAAAAGCAGCTAAAATATTAATAAAGGCCAGAATCAGACATTTTTTTTTTAATTCTTTTTTGAGACAGAGTCAGCCTGGGTAGAGTGCTGTGGTATGATAGCTCACAGCAACCTCAAACTCTTGAGCTCAAGCAGTTTCTTGCCTCAGTCTCCCAAGTAGCTGGGAATATAGGCACCCACCACCACGCCTGGCTAATTTTTCTATTTTTAGTGGAGATGGGGTCTTGCTCTTGCTCAGGCTGGTCTCTAGAATCAGAAAATTTATGCAGTAATAGTATCATTCTTAGAAAATTAATAGTATAATAAAACCATCCAAAAAATAATTTGGATTTTTATCTCAGCTTGAATTAGGTTCCAGGTGAAGAAGAATATAAACAGGCTTCTGTTTACCTACAGGTCTGATGGGATGTGTAAAGGAAGTGTGGGGTAAAGGGCAGTGCCCACTGACTACCCCCAGGGTACCCAGACATTTCTAAACTCCAGGGGACAGAGCCTACCCTCCACCTGAGAACTGCTGATCAGAGTTTTATGTTTTCATTCATGTCTGAAAAGTTGGAATAATTTTCTTTATAATATCTTTATTCCATGAAAAGTTAAGCTAATGGTCATTGTTTTCTTATTTAGGAATTTTTCTGGAGATGAGATTATTAGGGGATTTTTAGAGTATAAGTTGGGTATATATGTTAATTTGTCCTAGGTAATTATATAATGGAGATGCTAACAGTGCACAGGATGGTTGAATTTGTTTAGTAACTATAACTAGAGCCCTGGAATTAGGCTTTTTATATAGAATTTCTTAGTAATTTATGAAATGTTATTTGTAAGCAATAGGTACCTAGTTCTTGACCAAGTTACCCTAGATATCCTCAAAGATGGGTAATACACCTCTCTTCTCTTTCTTCTTGTGGTTCTCGCTCCCTGTCTCCCTCTCTCCTTCTCTGCACCATGTGGATGGATGTATGAGAGAGGGGTGTGTATATCTATACATTTTCCTGATAATTCCTATCTCAGAGCAGTGGAAGACCTTAGAGTTCAATAATATGCTTTATGTCATTGACTTTGTAAAATGCTATAGATATAGGTCATCTGTTTGGGGAGACCACCTGTGTTCAGGGACCATCTGCCTGTATAGCTGAATCATCTGAGCCCTGATTTTGTTTACTGTGGAGCCTGGGCACTTGGACACTGTCCCATCACCACCTGTCCATCTCAACCAGGGACAGCTTTTACATGGTCCTGGGTTAGAGCCTGGTTCCTAAACTTCTTTCTTCATTTCGGGGTTTTTGGCCACTGTGGCTGAGGCATGGCCGTGCTGGATGTCATATGGCTAGTGAACGACTCCTTTTTCTCTACTTTGGATGCTTCTCCAAAGGCTCGTTGACTCCGAATGGTAGAGGGCAGAATGTTTTGCGTGTCTGCGGTCATCTCACTCAGCTGTGGGAGCTTTTAACTCAGGGGGTTAAAGTCTGTTCCCTTCCTCAGCTTACCCTCTCAGCTAAATGAGAAAATAGCTTTCAATAAAAGCTGAGTAGAAGAAACACTCAGGGCCACTCGCTGGAACCCCACAAGCTAGTGGTGGTCCCCTGTGTTCCCCCCTTTGAAAACTATTCTGTGTGTCCTGTCTCTTTATCTCGCCCCTAGTTAACAGTAGCTTTTTTTTTTGTTTGTTTGTTTTTTATTATCTTTATCATTAAATCATAGCTGTGTACGATAGTGTAATCAAGGGGTACAATGTGCTGGCTTCATATACAATCTTAACTATTTTCATCAACCTAGTTAACATGGCCCTCCTGGCAATTTCTCCAGTAGCTTTTAACTCTCACTCAGCTGTGGGAGCTTTTCAGTACTTCACACACATCCTTAGAGTTGTCTTTATGGCCTTTTGCCTCAGGGTGATCTTGATTTGATACAGCCTTTTACTTTTATAGATCACACTGATTTTCAGAGAAAACTTTTCTCTTTGTTTGTGCTGGGGTCCTGCCCCAGGGGCAGGGTCCTTTAAGACCTTGGAACTGGCAGCTATCGACTGAAGAAAAATAAAGTTAAAAGTGGGGAGAGATAAAAAGACAGAACACATAGAGTAGAGTTTTCAAAGGGGGGAACACAGGGGACCACCACTAGCTTGTGGGGTTCCAGCGAGTGGCCCTGAGTGTTTCTTCTACTCAGCTTTTATTGAAAGCTATTTTCTCATTTAGCTGAGAGGGTAAGCTGAGGAAGGGAACAAAAACGTCAGCAGTTTCTCTGAGTAAGCATGTTAGTTCTTATTCTGTCTGTATTCATTAACTTTAAGGGTCTGAGCAGCCTTGAGAAATCCGAAACCTGAGCCTTGTGTGGGCAGCCTTTTGTCTGTGGTCATGCACACAGATTCCTTGGAGGAGGTTAATCCCCTCTAGTTCTCTGTGGAACAGACCCAATGGCATCAGGCTCCTCTGAAGAATCAGTGGAAGAGAAGGCTTTTCTTCTGATCTCCACCCAAACATGTTTCTCTCCTTTCCCTCCGTGATTTGGGTATAAACCCTCCTACTTACATTTCAGGGTTTGAGCTGTTCTCTTGATCTCTGCCCTGGCCATAATACAAATCCCCACAATGGGTATTTGCTTTGACTGTTGACCGGGCAGGGGCTGGCCTGGTTAATGTTCTTTCCTAGGCCTTGCACATATAGCTTCCTCAATGGCCATTATTCTTTAGACTGTTTACAGACCCAGGAAGGGCAAGCTGTATCCCTTACAGGCCAGGCTTCTAGTAAAAGCAGGAACTGCTCAGATAAGTAATTTAGCTGCTGGTTTAAAAGTAAGCTAGCTAAACTTTTTCTTCTGCCTTGCTCAGCTTATTTCTCTGTTTTTCCCCTTTTCTGGAGGTGTTTTCCCTTGCCAAGAACGGGATCTTCGGTCCCCATTCTCCCTGCAATATGTGTCTTGCTCTTCCATCCTCTCATCCCACAGGTATGTTCAGTTCCTTCTGCAGTGTGCTAGGCATCATGGAGTGGGACATACAGAGCATGGAGATGCTCAAAGGGCTCATAGTGTAGGGGAACTGGGACAAGCAATTGCAATCCTATGTGATGAATACACAGAAAGGAGCCAAACCCAGTCCCTGGAATGTCAGAAATGCTTTCTGGAGAAGGTGATACCTGTGGTAATACCAGGGTACAGGGCCCTGGGATCTAGGAGAAAGGATGAAGAGGTTCCCGAAGCTAAAGTTATGTGAGATATGTCCAAGGCATCCCCTTGAGAAAGGTGAACTCATTTTGAGATGAGCAAATGGGTTTCTTTAAGATTAATTTCACTTTGACTTGATCAAGTTCTGTATTATACCCTTTGGGGGCTTAAATTGATATTATGTTAAAACTGCATATTAACTTGAAGAATATGATCAATTTTACTGTCATTGAATATTTCCATTAAAAGCAGATATTTCGTTCCATTGTAGGTGGCTGCTTCTTCTTTTTTTTTTTTTTCTTCCATCAAATTCATTTATAGAAAGTGACCCTGGAGGATTATATACAAATCTTGTGTGTGCTGAGTTTCATTAATAGTGATAGTTAATGTTTATGTTGCTTTTGGGAATGATGTCTTCCTTCCTACTATGTGTTGTAGCTTGTAAGATTAGGAAAGCTGTTGTTTAATTTATTATAAAAATAATTTAGAGAATTTGGAAAATAGAGAAAATTATTCAAGTCCCATCCCCGTTAGTATCTTATTGAATTCCCTTTTAATTTTTAAAAGCTTTTGTAGAGATGGGGGTCTCTCTATGTTGCTCAGGCTGGTCTCAAACTCTTGGCCTCCAGTAATCCTCTTACCTCAGCCTCCCAAAGTGCTGGGATTTACAGGCATGAATCACCATGTGTGGCAGCCTCCTCATTTTAAAAAATTACATTTGTTATTTCTTTAGTAGGTAATTTTAGTATTAGAAGATACATGGCCACAATGACAAGTTAATTACAAATAGTTAAAAATAAACCCTTCTTCTCCACACTTGTAATCCTGCAGCCAATTTCATTATACCGTGGGGTGTGTCTTTGTATGTCTTTCTTCAGGCTCATATGAGCTACAGGAGCCAAGCCTAAATTTATTCTTATTTTATTCTTTTTTGATGCTATTGTAAATGGAATTTTTCTTTATTTTTTTTTTTCAGATTGTTCATTGCTAGTAACATAGTGTATAGAAATACAATTAATTTTTGTTTCTTGGTCTTATAATCTGTAATTCAAGTCATAGTTTTTAGAAGATTACATTGGATTTTCTATGTACAAGATCTTGTCATCTGAAACAGAGATAATTTTACTTCTTTCTTCTAATTTGGATATTACTTATTTGTTCAATTTCCTTGGCTGGAAATTCCAATATAATGTTGAAATGGTAAGAACAGATGTGTTAGTCTTGTTCCTTTTTGTTGTATTGTGGTTGATATGAGCTGTGGTCCTTATTTTCTTTGCTCTCATGATTTGTTTGACAGAATTCTCTAGTAACCATTTGAGAAAGTGACCATGAGACAAAAAGTCTTTGAGACCTCTTCATGGGTCACCAATTTAACTGATTTGCCTGGAGTTAAGGGATCTTGGAATGTGGAAGTTTTAGTTTTATTGCAGTTTGGCCAGGGCCAGGTTCAAACCTGCTACCCTCCATATATGGGGCCGGCACCCTACCCACTGAGCCACAGATGCCACCCCAGGAATTTTAGTTTTAAACCAGGTTAGTTCTAGGCAGATGACTTGCCTACGACTGAGAGAATTCCTACGATATGGGACTAATGGTGTTGGAGCTAGGAAAGTCTTGGGCAAACCAGGATGAGCTTGGTCACCCTGTCACATACCTGAAAATGCTTTGCATACCTACCTGTATGCTTGATCAATAGCTTGACTTTTTAGTGATTTAAATTTGGAAATACGGCAACGCACAGTGGCTCATGCCTGTGATCTTAGCACTCTGAGGGGCCTTAACACTCTGAGGATTGATTGCTTGAGATCAGGAGTTCCAGACTAGTCTGAGCAAGAATGAGACCCATCTCTACTAAAAATAGAAAAATTATTAGGGTGTAGTGGCAGGCACCTATAGTCCCACCTACTTGGGAGGCTGAGACAGGAGGATGACTTGAGGCCAGGAGTTTGAGGTTGCTGTGAGCTAGGCTTATGCCATGGCATACCAGCCTGGGCAACAGAGTGAGACTCTGTCTCAAAAAAATAAATAAAAACAAACAAGTGAATAAAATTGGAAATATTCCCTGTATTGCTCTGTTTTCTTCTAGCTTACAGTATGGCTTTTAATCAGTCAATGTAACTCTAATTTGATCTTGCTATGATACTACTTTACTCTCTAGAAGCTGTTAGATCTTTCCTGTTTCCAATGTTGTGAAAGTGCATCATGCTTTATCTGCGTTTGGCTCTAGATAAAAATCCTATGTTCTGGGTGCTTGCTGGGCCTCTCAGTTGAAGATTCATGTCGTTCATCTCAGAATTTAAGAAATTTCTTTAAGTTCTTTCTTGTTATTTCCTTTTTCTTTGTTCTTTACCTCTGTTATTCAGAAATTTGATCACCAGTTCTATTCTTCCATTTTTTCCCCCTGAATTCTTTGTTTCTTTTTTCTTCTTTCTCTTTAGGAATCCCACACATAATTTCCTCAACTATGTCCTCTGATCTTTATATTGAGTTCTTTTTTCTTTGCTATCATTTTTAGTTTCCAAAAGGCCCCCCATCTTTTTTTCTGAAAATGACTGTTAGTTTTTCAAATGTTTTGACCTTGTTTCGAGGATGCAATGTGTGTCTTTGTTGTGGGAGGATGGGCACACTCTCCCACATGCACACACATGCTGTTACACACATTCACACATACATACACTGCAATATGCTCTCATGCACACTTGCAGTACACTCACAAACTTTAACTCACCTAAATGTGCACACACATGCCAGAAAAATTGGATGGGGAAGGAGAGAGGGACGGGCTGGATGAGGAGAGCTTGGTTGTCCTGGGCGAGGCTAATGGGGAGGACATGTGAGCTGGGGAATGTGCAGCAATGGGAAGAAAGAAATGAGGGCTCTAGGCGTTCCGGGAAGACAAGCCTGGTTTTAGTTAGGTGTTGTAACAGATAAGGGTGTGAACTATAGATGAGAAAGTACCTGTGTAGTGCCATATTCATGCCACGTATTGCTGCTCTTTATGCAGATAAGAAATGTGCATTTGGTTTCAGCTAAGAGACAGCTGTTTGAGATGTTAAGTGGAAATGACTAGAGGACAGTTGTAAATGGGATCTGAAGTTTGGTAAGAGAAACATAAAGTTGGAACTATATTTGAGAGTCATAGTCTTAGAAATGGTAGTTTTTAATCTCTGAAGGAAGTAAGAAGAACAGAGGTCAATGCCAGATTGAAAGAGGTCCACAATTAGGTGATTGAGAACAGGAACCTGCAAAGGAGGATGAGATAGAAAGAGCAGACAAGTCTGGAGTGTTCCAAATCAGAGATTTAAAAGAAAGTTTTGGAGTTGTGTGTGGTGGCTCACACCTGTAATCCTAGTGCCCTGAGAGGCTGAGGTGGGAGGATTGCTTGAGTCAGGAATTTTAGACCAGCCCCAGCAAGTGTGAGACCTCTCTTCTACTAAAAATAGAAAAATTAGCCAGATGTTGTGGTGGGCACCTGTACTCCCAGCTACTTGGGAGGCTGAGGAAGGAGAATCACTTGAATCCAGGTTGCTGTGAGCTAGGCTGATGCCCAGGCACGCTAGCCTGGGTAATAGAGTGAGACTCTGTCTCAAAAAATAACAAGTAAAAATATAAAAAAAAGTTTTGAGAAGAACTCAGTCATTGACCTGAGATGAAGAAGAGTTGAAAGGATAGACTCAGAGTATGACCCTGAAGACCAGGTAGGTCACAGAGGCATCTGGCAGAGCTCAAAGAGGTGAGTAAGGTTGACCTTAGTGGTTATATGGTCTGGATGAAGGTGAAAGGAGTTGAATTCACTCATTTAATAATATTGTGACCAAACTTGAGATGGCAGGATTTGGTAGAGTGGGAAATCATTCTGTTTTTGTGTACTTTGACAGCTATTTTGACATAGAAGTTATGGTCTTTACAGTTAAAAATGTTTTAAAGTCCCAGCATCTTGGCTTAGGACATTGGCCCTCCTTGCATGCCTACCTTTCTGTAGCTCATTGTGTTGTGTCTGTAGCTCATATGGGTCTGTGATTGCTGAATAGATGTTCTGCCTTTCAAAGCCGTGGAGGCCCTCCAAGTCTTACCACCCTTTTAACTCTCATCTGGGGGTTAGATGTACAGTTATAGGAGCAGGAAAGTAAAGTCCGGAAAAAAATTCTTCAGAATGACTTAGCGTTTTCTCCTTTGGCTTGGGAACTGATTTCCAGCAGCAGTGAGCTTATCTTCCAAAGGAACCACCATGGGATTCTATAGACCTCGTTTATTTTTAAAGTCACTTCTTCCCAGCCTTCTGCACTGTTGTGCAGAACCATGCTGTGCCTTCATAACAGTAATTTGGTTTTTGAGTCGGGAACAGAATGTCTCTGAAACCCAGTAGCTGACTTTTCTTCTGAGTTACTCAAAGCAACAAAGATGGAGGAAGTCAATGCCTGAAGAACTTGTAAAGCATGATTTCAAAGGTGGTACAGTTCAGTGAGTTTACGTTCATGGCTCAAGTAACATCAGCCTTTATGTGGGAGTCCTCCCTTAATCATAGGGCAGCCACATGGCTGGTTCTTATCTCCAGGCCATCGCCTCGCTCTGATGGCCCTTCCTGGTTGTTTCTGACTTGATTGTATTAAATCAAACCATTTGTAGCAAATGACTGACCTTATGACCTTTTTTCCTCTTCCAGAAACATTAAGAAAGAGATACAGAGTCAGAATCTTGAGTTCCGTTTGGTTGCTGCCAGCTCCTATGCTTTGTCAGCTTCCTGGGATTTGTGCCCATCCCAGGAGCAAACTCTGATGAGATAGATGGTCTCTGTTATCCTGGTGGAGTGCCTGCATCTTCACTGTCGCCGCACCCTGGTTTTGCCTGTTTATCTGAATCAAAGAGTCCCATCTCTTTTGTCCCTGGTACCTTTTTACTCTTGGTTGCCTGTCCTGGAGACTCAGGGTGGACTCCTACCCTCCTGGGCTGCCCTTGACTCTAGTTCATATTTAGTTTTGAATCATAGCTTTCACTGTCTACGTGGTGCAGGAAAGACACTTTGGCCCTCGTCAGTTATACTTTCTCTCCTCTGTGCCTTTTTTCCTTCTCTACAGATGACTTCTCTCCACAAATGGCCTTTGATTTTTTTCATGAGATCATGCCAAAATCCACAGTGAATTCTTTGTGTTCTTTTTTCTCTAGAGATGACCCTGTCAACCACATGCTCTAGCTTCTTCTCTTTTTATTTTTCTACTCTGCCCACTTTATTTTCAACTTAGCCCATTTTATTTTCTTATACACTAAACTGCATGTAAAATGCACATACACACCCATGAAACCATCACCACAATGAAGCTGATAGACAGTAATCACCCCAGAAGTTTACTTGGACTCTTTCCTGCTGCCCATCCTTCCATTTCCATCCCCATACTTAGACAGGAACTGCTCTACTTTCTGGCACAGTAGATTAATTTATGATTTCTAGATTATATAAATGGAATCATGCAGTGTGTATTTTAAAAATTATTTAATTTTAAAATTTGAGGTAAAATACCCATAACATAAAATTTAACATCTTAACCATTTTCAAGTGTACAGCCCTATGGTATTTATTTATTTATTTACATATATATATATATATATATATTTTTTTTTTTTGAGACAGAGTCTCACTATGTCATCCTCGGTAGAGTGCCGTGGTGTGTCGCAGCTCACAGCAACCTCAAACTTTTGGGCTTAAGTGATTTTTTTGCCTCCGCCTCCCAAGTAGCTGGGACTACAGGTGCCTGCCACAATGCCTGGCTATTTTTTTGTTGCTGTTGTCATTGTTGTTTAGCTGGCCCGGACCGGGTTTGAACCTGCCAGCCTCTGTGTATGTGGCTGGTGCCGTAACCACTGTGCTATGGGTGCTGAGCCGGCTCTGTGGTATTTAGTACATGTACATGGTTTTGCACTTATTGGCCACCATCAGCTCCAGAACTTTTTTCATCTGTTCCCAAACTGAAACTCTGTCCATTAAACAGTGACTCCCCTTCCTCTACCACCCAGCCTGTGCAGTCACTATTCCACTTTCTAGCTCTGTGAATCTGACTCTGAATCAGACTCCATGAATCTGACCATCTCATATAAATGGAATTATATAATTATTTTTGTGTGTGTGAGCCTGGCTTATTTCACTTAACATAGTGTGTCTTCTAGATTTGCTGATGTTGTAGCATATGTTAGAATTTCCTTCCTTGTTTTTTTTTTTTGGAGAGAGTGTCTTATTCTGTTGCCATGACTAGAGTGCAATGGCATCATTATACCTCACTGTGACCTCAAACCCTTGGGCTCAGGAGAACCTGCTGAGTAGCTGGACTACTCACTGCCACACCCAGATAATTTTTAAACTTTTTCATAGAGAATGAGGTTTTACTATGTTGCTTGGACTGGTCTCAAACTCCAGCTCAAGTGATTCCTCTACCTGAGCTTCCAATGTGGTAGGATTTGGCAGGATTACAGAAATGTGCCAGTGTGCCCAGCTTTCTTTCTTTTTAAGGCCAAATAATATCCCATCATGTGGATATACTACCTTTTGTTTATCTGTGCATTGAAGGGCATTTTGGTTGCTTCCACCTTTGAACTATTGTGTACAATTGTGTTATTAACATGAGTGTACAAATTTCAAAAGTATATACCTTTTTTTGGTCTGGTTTCTTTCAGGATAATTATTTTGAGATTCAGCCATGGTACTGTATCAACAATTTTCCTTTTTATTGCTTGTATTGTTTATCCATTGATCTCTTGATGGCTATTTGGGATGTTCTTGCCTTTTGGCTATTACAAATAAAGCTGCTATGAACTTTGTGTACAAATCTTTATGTGGACAGATACTTCATTTCTCTGGGTGAATAATTTAGGAGTGGAATAGCTGTGCTCTGTGGCAGGTGCCAGACTGTTTCTCAGAGTGCTGCCCATTTTACAATCCCACTAGTCTATCAGAGTTCCTGTTGGTCCTCAGCCTAACCAACACTTGGTGTTTTAATTTTAGACATTCTCATAGGTGCATAATGGTATTCCATTGTGGTTTGAATTTTTATTTCCCTAATAAACAATGATATTGCAGTCCATTATATTTTCTTTGATGAAATATCTCCAAATCTTCTGTTCATTTTAAAAATTGTACTATTTTCTTTCTTGGTTTTGAGAGTTCTCTGCATATTCTGGTTACAGATACTTTATCAGATACATAATATTCATCATTCTTGTCTCAGTCTTTAGATTGTCTTTTCATTCTCTTAACATTGCCTTTCAAAGAACAGAAGTTCTTAATTTTCGTGGAGTGCAGTACATCAATTTGTTTTTGTATGGATCATGATTTTGGTGTCATACCTAGGAAATCTTTGCCTAACTCAAAGTCACAAAAATTTTGCCCTGTGTTTCTATTAGGTTTTGTAGTTTTAGCTTTTATATTCGGTTCTGTGATCCAATTTAAGTCATTTTTGGTATATGCAAGGTATGTCTTAGAGTTTCTCTCTTTTATGCCAGCATCATCTGTTGAAAGCATTAACCTTTCTTCACTAAACTTTTTTTTTTTTTTTGAGACAGAGTCTCACTTTGTCCAAGCCCCTGGTAGATAGTGCGTTGGTGTCATAGCTCACAGCAACCTCTAACACTTGGGCTCAAGCGATTCTCTTGCCTCAGCCTCCCAAGTAGCTGGTACTGCAGGTGCCTGCCACAATTCCCAACTATTTTTAGAAATGGGGTCTCGCTCTGGCTCAGGCTGTCTTGAACCTGTGAGCTCAGGTAGTCTGCCCACCTTGGTCTCCCAAAGAGCCTTCACTGAACTTTTATATATTTTTTCCCCTTTACTTTTTCTGCCTCTTTGCATGCCAAGCCTCTAGTATCTAACATCTTTTTCTGCCTAGCTACCTATTAAGCATATTATTACCTTTCATTTTGTCCTGTGTTTTCTGTCTTTGTCCTCAGTTCCATCCAGTCCTTGTTTTCTTCTGTTCTGATGCCAGCAGCTTGATTTCTGCCTTTTCAAATTAATATAGTGGCTGTCACACAAGCTAGACACAACTTCCTTGGTTAGAGTGAGTGGTCTTTCTTTTAGGCTTCCCTTTCTTGATTTGATGGTATTGACTGCCCCTTCTCCTCAAAACACATGTTTGGCTTCTGTATTCTCCTGATTTTCTTCCTCCCCAGTGATTCTTCTTTCAGCTTCTTTCTTAGGCTTGTCTTCTTTCCACCCTTTAAACATGGGTGTTATTGAGATTATGTCTATAATATGCCCTTTTCTTTCTTCTTTCTGCAGTCTTTTCTCTTGGAGAGCTCATCTACTCCCTGAGCCTGAAGCCACACATATGTGGTTCACTCTGACCTCTGTTCCCTCCTCTCTGCCTCTGCCTATGTTTGATCCCAGTTTAATTTGGAGTTTAATTGTCCTCATGTCCTACAGATCTACAGGAACCACCTCAGCTTCCGAGCTCCTTACTCTAGGAAGAGTCCTTCCATTCTCCCCATTGCCCAAGCATCATGACTTCACTGTGATTTCCTTTGGTATTCTAAATAAAATGAGCACATCTTTACTGAGAAAGTCCTAGGTACTTTCCCCCCTTTCTCTGAATTCTTTTAGAATGAGGATGGGAGAGTAGGGGTGGTAGGCAGTCCTTGTCCAGCTTCCCATCTGAGCTGGAGCAGGCCACCGGTGTTAGAGAGTAGGTCTTTGTGGTTGCTAATGCAGAACCGGGACTCAGGAATATGTTATGCAGCTTAGACTCAGCTATATGGTAGAGATAGTCTCTCATCTCAGTGGCATTTGATTTCACCTTGATGTTAATCTTTTTCTGTGATTCTGCGTGGGAATCAGGGAAGCCGCAGGGGCTTCTCTTGGTGCCAACAATGTTGGGAAGTATAGCATTATCATACATGAATTAAGTGTAAGGCAGAATTACATTACATTTACTATTTCCCCAGTATCTTGGGCAGGTATTCTGAGGCTCTGTGAAGAGCCTCTGGACGTGTATCAGTAGTCATTCTTCATGTCTCCTCTGCGGCAGGCAGGACCACCTGTTTTCAGGGGTAATCAGAGAAAGGCTGACATGCCCGGGGCTCTTAAAGGCCTTGATGCTGTTCATGTTTATTGTGTGCTGCACAGATCAAAAATTAACTCCAGTTTCCACCTGCTAGACTCTTGAAATTGGGACAGGAGCACAGTGAAGGAAATGAGAGAAGCTTATTAAGGCCAAGGAGAGTGGAGGCTGAAGGCACATGGGAGTAGACTGCAGCTGTGGTAGTGAGTGTCAGGAAACCAAGTGTGCAGTGGGGAAGCCTGAGTTCAGGTTCCATGTGTGGTAGGTGTAGGCAGGGGCTTGACAGATGCATTTTGGTCTTGAGAGCTGGGACAGGGCCAGAATTTGGCTCAATCACTTAAGAGTATGTGACTTTAGACCATTCCTTTAGCCTCTGAGAGCTCCTGTTTTGTGGAGATGACAGTTTCATAGAGTTGTGGTCAATCCTATGTGTGGTCCTATGCTCCAAGGCAGAGATGCTCTTTGCATCTTCCTTTCTTAGTTCCTTTCCCTTGATGTTATCTGTCTCTGTCGTCACCTAGGATCCATGGCTTTGAGGGTGGTTAATGCAAGTATGTTGTCTCAGTCCATTTGTGCACTGTAACAGAATACCCAAGACTAAGTAATTTAAATACAGAACAGAAATGTATTCTCCCACAGATCTGGAGGCTTGGCAGTCCAGGATCCAAGTGCCAGCACATTCAATTGTCTAGTGAGGATTGCTCTCTGCTTCTTCTTCTTTCACCTGTTGCTGCATTCTCTGAAGGGCTAGACTGTTGTGTCCTTACATGGCAGAAAGGATGAAAGGGAAGAATACTGTGTGAAGCCTTTTTTATAATCCATTCATGAGGGAGGAGCTTTCATGGACCAGTCACTTCTTTTTTTTTTTTTGGAGACAGTTTCACTTTGTCACCCTCAGTACAGTGCCGTTATGTTGTAACTCATAGCAACCTCTAACTCTTGGGCTCAAGCGATTCTCTTGCCTCAGCCTCCCAAGTAGCTGGGACTATAGGCGCCTGCCACAACGCCCGGGTGTTTTTAGAGACGAGGTCTTGCTCTGGCTTAGGCTAGTCTTGAACCTATGAACTCAAGACAGTCCATCTGCCTTGGCCTCCCAGAGTGCTAGGATTACAGGCGTGAGCCACTTTACCCAGCTGACCAGTCACTTCTTAATGCCATCACATTGACCATTAAGTTTCCACATAGGAATTTTGGAGGAGACTCGGTCAAATTGTAGTAGATGGCAAATGTGTGGAAGCTTTTTACAGAAGACCTTTGTTAGCATTTTCTGTCATTGAGGAAGGGCTGTTTAAGTTCATCATTTACCGAAGTATTTTTAATGTCTTAATGTGGACCAAGTGATTGGCTTTGGCAAGTAAAGGTTGTGGATGTCAGACTTGCACGGACCATCCCTTGTTGAGATGGAACTTCAGTAAGTATATTAGAAATGGGTTCCAGGTCTCCTCTCGCCAGGCCTGAACCCAGGGAATGAAAAAAGCCCCACAGCAAAGCATCTCTTTGTTAGGCTCTTTCTAAGGCAAGGCAAAAACGAATTGCTTTTCTGTGGCAGCTAAATGCTATGAAAGATGACTTTCTGACATTTGTTTTATTGTAGCTGTACTAATCTAAAGACTTCTACATAATTCACTGCAGAGAATTCTTTAATGAACATAATGAACATTGCCAAAAACTGGGCTGGATTTCTGAGGCATTGTTTTATTTACTTTTCTGATTTTCAGTCAAATTATGTAATTACATTTGATGGAGTATCTAATTCTGCTAGTTAAAAGGGTAATAGTATGGGGATTGCTAATTTATACATTAGTCAAAGATGTTCCTCTGAAACACTTTTTATGGAGGCAATAAAAAGTGACTGTTGCTGCTTGCAGAGAGCTAGGCAGATTGTCCCCTGCCCAAATGTCACATGTAAATCAATAAAACAAAGCAGTCACATCCTGGGCATCAAAAGGACCCAGTTGGGCAGCCTGTGACCTGGGTCTGGGGTGTCCCTGCCAGCTGTCCAGCCACCCTCAGAACAGGCTTGCCTGGAAGATCTTAGCCCATTTACATGCAGAAGAGGATCAAATTGGCTAACACTGAGACTTTATAAATAGTAGGACTGTTTCTCCAGCCTGTCTTCATTCTGTTCACAGCTAAAATTTCCTGGCAGCCTGTAACTAATGAGAACGGAAAAGTACTGTTTGCAGAGATTTAAACTAGCCGACTTGAATGCTCCCGTGATGCTTTGTCGCTGATGGTTGCATTTGCTGCTCTCTGGGATGGCCATTCCCTTCCAAGTTGAACTATTGTCTCAGGTAAAGAAAACAGCAGCACTCTGACCAAGACCCCCTAGATGGTCATGGGGAAAGCCCATTTTGTCATTTTGAGAATATGTCCACACATACACTCAGTAGCTGAGGGCAGTAGTACCCAGAGCTAACAGGCTGGGCGAATGGTGTCTGCCTGGACTTCATTAGTCCAGCCTCATGTGTCAACTGGGGATAGTAATTAGACTGGCATGGAGCCTTAGATAAGTGTGCATTAATGTCAGATACAGCTAGTATGTTGTCTCAACTGAGTCCTTTACCACTTCTACAGTGGAGATGCCATTTCCCCCACTTTATCGTTGAGCAAACTGAGGCTTAAAGAGCCAGGGTTGTCCAAGGTTTTATCTGCATACAGTGACTGAGCAGGTATTTTTGACTTTAGAATCTGTGCCCGTAAGCACTAAATGGAGCTGCTTTCTCTTCTTTATCTGGAATTCTCTCTCTCTTTTTTTTTTTTTAATTAAATCATAGCTGTGTACATTAATGCAATCATGGGGTATAGTGTGCTGGTTTCATATCTGAAATATTTTCATCAAACTGTTTAATATAACCTTCATGGTATCTGGAATTCTTGAAAGATGTACCGTGCATTAAACAAATCTGACATGTAAAACCTTTTTGCCCTGATTTCTCACTTTCTCATTAGGGACTTCATTGCTTTGTAGAGCTTCACATCAGCTAGAGCTTCTGTACCCAATTTCTACGCAGCATGTGTGACTGTATTGTGTTAAACTGTCTAGACACATCTACTACTGGACACAACAATCACCCCGCCACTCCTCCAAAACCAAAACAGGAAAAGCCTAGAAACGATCAGTTCAGTGTGGAGAAACTTGGAGAGACCTTACAAGGAAGATGGCATTGGAGGTCAGCAGTTGAGAAGGGCCAACCACCTGGTCAGAAGGAATAACCTGTGCACATACATGATGACATTAAAGGGGTGCTGACATTCCTGTGTTCCTGGGGGAGGGGAGTAAGCTGCAATGGGGCTGGCAGGGACCATACTGAGCACGTCTCTCTATTACTAAGACCCTGATTCATCTTTAGAAATTGGGTTAACTAGTGTTTTCTAACTCAAGACTATTACGTTCAGATTTATCAGAAAGTTAGGCAGCAGAGTAGACAAAGTATAGGATGCAGAAAGGATACACACTAGGCAGATGTTGCAGTGGTTCAGGGTGTATATGGAAGAAACAGGGATAGCACTATGTTCCTTGGTGCTTGGGGTGTAGCAGGATAGGTCAACCAAAGGAAATGAGGTGGGGGTGGAAGAGAGAGAGAACAGGTAGGGATGGGGGAGGGAAGTAGTGGGGTGGGGAGTGCAAGGGGCACTGATGTCAGATGTTGTAGAGACATCAGATGGACAAAAACTACAAAAAGGCAAGTTTGGTTTTGATGCTTAGATGTTAGACCTGATGGGCACAGATTTCACAGTGGGGTGTGCTAGTAGGTAAGGTAGAGAGAAAGGACATTTCAGGACATTTCACTGGGAATAAAAGGAAGACAGCAGCAGCTTGAACAAAAGGCTGATTGAAAGAAGAGGAGTCCTTGTGTTTAACTGATTTTATGGAAGGGCAAGGTGTGAGGGCAGGGAATTAGTAGGAAGAAGAGGTTGGGGATGGAAGAGACCAAGTGATACTGATGGCACAGGATCTCATGGGGGTGGAAGCAGAAGTCCTTCCCAGGCCCATAGGACTCCACATTACTGATAGTGGGTGTGTGCTAATTAATGTCAAAAAAGTTGTGTGTTATATAAGCTTTCAATTAGGAAAGAAGCTTTGCTCTTTCAAAGTAACTTTTCGCTTTATTAAAAGGATTGACTATAAAATTCTATTAAATAGTGAACTCCCAAGTTCATTGGGATTTTTTCTTTGTAAATATACATGAATGCTGCACCTTGGTGAGGATCTTTACCAAGGAGTGGGTGATTGGGTGCTATCTCCCAGGCAGAAGGGATTTCTCTTCTTTTGTTCACCTTTCCTTATCCCTAGTTCTGGTGCTGGGCTGGGGATGGACAAGACTAGGAGGAGTAAAAGTCGTGTTTATCTGGATGCTTTCCCAAAAAGAAGAGGGGCAAGGAGCTGTTTTTCCTTTTTTTGGCTTTCCTTTTTGGATTCCACGCCTGGGAGTTAGGTGATAGGAGGCAGTGAGGTAAGAGAGTAAAGGAGTTTCCTATGCTGGTTTTGCTTATAGAAAACTATAATCTCTTCTCATGGTACCTGTTCTTGAAGCTGAGCGGTGTCTAAATGCATTAGCCTTAGATAAACATACCTGGAAATCTCACTTGTTAGAATTTCATGGATTATACTCTTGAATTTCACCTGTACATTTTTGCTTGCAAACACAGGTGTTTGGGAGTATAATGAGAGGAGGCTAGTGCCCATAAAGAAGGCTGACTTTAAGATTAACCACTTCGCACGAGAACTGAAGACCAGTCTCAAGCTACAATAGGGTCTCCTTACCCTTGGTAAGCAGTGTTATAACTGCTTTACCAGTTATACCACTGTTATAACCAGTGTTGTAACTGTGGCCACCATAAGAAAAATAGGGACTTGATTTTAGGTACAAATTAGGTGGTGATTTATTTACACCTGCGCAGGTGGGTCGCTGCCCCAAAGGGCAAACGGCCTCAAAGAGAAATGCAGGGAGTCTTTTATACCCTTTTTCATTGCTATGCAAGCAAGCAAAAAACAAAAGCAGAACGTGGCGGTTAGCTAGAAGTGGGGTTAAGTGGGGGCAGGGGCTACAGCGTGATAGTTGGCACGGAAACAGTTTGGGAAACTCAGGAACTTGGGAGACAGTTTGGGACAGTCAGTAACCTGGGAAACTCTGCTTGAGTAAGTTTTCACCATTGTTTAGCTGGTTAGGGAGTCAGGGCCTCGTCAGAAACCTGTTCTCAGAATTAACCCAAAGTGGGGTTTGAGACGGACGGGGATTCAGGCTGAAACAGTTAGGGGCCTTTAGGGGTCTTCTTGCCGGGTCAGTTACTACAGCAGAAGCTGGGTTTCGGGTCTTCACCAGGATAATCAAGGACATTGGACTAAACAGCATCCAGTTCTTAGAATTCTAGAAATGCTTTTGTAAAATTGAAAACTAGGCTCAGTCTTTGGTTACTTGAGTCTTGTTAAATATGCTGGGAAAATCGGTTGTTTGAAGGAAATAAATGTGGAATGTCTTCTTTAAAATTAGTGTGCAGTCTCATAGTGTACGGCACCTGTTTTATGAGTCTGTTTTTTATATTAGGTATTTTCTTTTTTTTTTTTTTTTTTTATTTTGGAGACAGACTCTGACTTTGTCGCTCTTGGTAGAGTGCTATGGCATCATAGCTCACAGCAACCTCAAACTCTTGGGCTCAAGTGATTCTCTTACCTCAGGCTCCTAAGTAGCTAGGACTACAGAGAACACCCAGCTGTTTTTAGAGACGAGGTCTTGCTCTGGCTCAGGGCTGGTCTCAAACCTGTGACCTCAGGCAATCCACCTGCCCCGGCCTCCCAGAGTGCTAGGATTACAGGCCTGAGCCACTGTGCCTGGTCTTATATTAAGTATTTTCAAAGTTTGTCTTAACCTGTATGCAGAATATGTTAGAAACTATTGGATGTGGTTGGTCTTTTTCTAGAAGTTTATAATGTCACTGTGAGGGCTTCCATGACAGCCATGTAGAATGTCATGACTGTATAAATAAAAATGAAATAAACCAATAAACAAAATGCCTTCTTCTGTGTGAATATTACCATGATTTGATGTCATGGTGTTACATGTGTAGGAGCTGTAAAGAAGTGGGGAGAGTTCACCCCTTATGTACTTAGGGAGGAAGTTCAATTTTGTTGATGGGTGGTGGTGAGAGGAAAGTGATTGGCTGTCCAGGGTGTATTAGGAGAAGATAGGTGAGGGGAGGCAGTCATCATGGCCCCTCTCACCTTTGTCTGGCCCCAGATCTGAGAGTCCTTGCCTCTGCCCTTTACTCTCTTGTGGTTCCTTATAGCCTGAGGCTTTCCTTTGATCTCCAGGCTGATGCACCAAACACCCAAATTACCCTTCAGCATTGTGCAGTCCTGTGTGTGACACATAGATACAACTAGATAAAAACAACCAAATAATGTTGCTGCCTGTTCCATCCCTACAATGACTTGTGATCACTTTTTGATCAAATTCTGAACTCTTGTTTAAATATCCCTACGCTGATCTTGCCTAGTAGGATAGCTTCTCTTTGATGATCATTTGCTTAGTAGTAGTAGTATTATTACTACTACTAGTACTATTAATCCACATTATTTAGAATATTAACGATGGTGACAGTGGTGACCATAGCTAACACTTACTCTGAGCCAGACCCTGTTCTGAGGTGTGTTGTATCTGTTCACTCATTAACTCTGGAAACATCTCAGAGGAAGGTATTCATGTATCCCCATTTTATAGTTACAAAAATGGAGGCATAAACCCAAGGGCACAGTGAGTTGGTGGCAAAGCAGGGCTCTGAGCCAATGCTGTGGCCATGAGTCAAGCACCTCCCTAGGCTGCTTGTCTCTGCAGTCTTCACTGTCTTGTCATTTTTCAGACATCAGTGTGAATGTCCAGCTCCTACCAAGAGCCTTCTCCGCTGACCTCTAGAGGTTCTGAGAGCCGCTTGGTTACGTTTGATTAATTCCAAGTTTGTGAGTCCCATGTTGCTCCCACTTGTGTCCCTGGTGCCTATAATACAGGGACCTGGCAGGTGCTGGGCCAGTACTTGTTGAGTGACCAGCAGGGCTGGCTCTGATGTGCAGACTGGCCATGGAGCTCTTTCTGGGGCCTGGGATCCAAGCATGAGCAGTGTTAGCTATAAGGGTGGCACAGAGAGGCCAGTACCTGGGCAGGGCTAGTGGCTCTGGAAGAGCAGATAGGGCATGGTAAGTCCATGGTAAAGCTGCATGTAGGGTCCTTAACGCCGTCATACTCCAGGCCAGTCCAGTGGTTTTCAACAGGTATGCCACCACTGGTATGCCATGAGAGGATCTTAAGTGTACTGTGAAAAATTTTAAAGATCATTAATTAAATTATTTTCAAAAGATGTTCAAAGCACAGTAAATATGTTCTCTTTTTTTAGTTCTTTTATTTTTTTTTTAATCAACGTAATTTAAGTATGCCAGGGAAGTTTAACTGTACATTCAAGTATGCCGTGAGATAAAAAAGGTTGAAAAACACTCCTTTAGGCAGAGTAATTTGGTGCTGTTATTGTGGGAGGCAAGATTGGATGATATGGAGCTTCAGACTGGGAGATCTTGATACTCAAAGTCCTCCCAGGGTATGTAACCCCTAGGAAACAAAAAATAATTCTACTAGTCATATTGAAGTAATTTAGGCTAAGAATCCTTAAAAATCTATCAATGCCGTATACTATGAGTAAAGTTAAGAAACTAACATAATGGTGCCCTCAGTATCATATACTGACTGTTGTGAAAACACACCTTGTTTGTGGAAAGTCCTCTTGGTAGATCGCTAACATTTTCGCCCCCAAAACAGCAGGAGCAGTAAATAACAACCTTCTAGATAAAGCAAATGGGAAAACATTGCCAGAATTTGCTATACCAAGTGCTGTGAACAGTGGCAGCCAACAGGGAAATCATGCAGAAGGGAAAAGGCCCTTTTATTTGCTTCTCAAAATTGGTGGGACTGGAGAAATATGGGAGAGATGGGAGGGAAAAAAGAGTAAATATAGTACTCTTGAGTTGAAAATGATGCTGAATCTTTTTGCTAGAGACTATGATTATGTATCAAGGACAGGAAATGAACTCTTAACTCTGATCTTATTAATAACCTTGCATTGGTGACAGAGCTCATGGTGCATGAAGACAGGTAAGAGTTTGTTAAGTCTTACAGCAGCCTAAAAGTTGGGATCATTGTTCCATTTTACAGATGAAGAAATTGAGGCTTTGGCTTAGATAACATAGCTGGTATGAGCTGAATCCCAGGATTCAAACTCTAGGCTGGCTTGAACTCCATGGCCTGACGTTGTTACATTGTAGATGTAAACCTCCTCCCTCTTTGAATGTTAGCATGGTGTATTTGTTGAATCTGATTAGCATCAATACAATATTAACTTAACCATGGTTTTTTAAATTATTGTTATTATTCTGGTTTTCCCACTAGTTAGTATCCCTTTTTTATTCCAGAACTGGATCTAGCATCTACCCTGCATTTAGTCATCATGTCTCATCACCTTCAGTCTGTGGCAGTTTCTGTCTTTTTGGTTTGGTTTTTTTTGTGTGTGTGTGTGACCTTCCTTCACTCTAAGAGGTCAGTTATGTTGTAGAATATTCCCAAATTTGTGTTTGTTTTCTCATGATTAGAGCAGGGCTAGGATTTGGCAGGGCAGACCACAGAGGTGATGTGCCCTGCTCATCACATCACGACAGGAGTGCACAACGTCAACATGAATTATCACTGGGATGTCAGCCTGCATCACTTGGCTAAGGCCTGTCAACCAGGTTTCTGCCTCATTACACAGTTTATGTCCCCTTTCTGTTCTCTGTTCATTAGGGCCACAAAATCTAACCCTTGACCGGGTTGGGGATTTAATTGCACCTCCTAGGAAGACAGAGGAGTTTCAGAGAGTTTGTTCTATTCTTAGCATACGTTAAAACCACCACAAGTAATTGATAAATATTTGGGGGAAGATACTAAGAGGTTATGCAAATATCCTGTTTTTCCTTAAAGTCCCACCCACTCGTGTTAGCATCATTAGTGGTTCTTGCCTACAGCAAATGTTTTAATGGTAATTTCCTATTTCCCTCACTCCTTTTACATTTTTAATTGGAATTCTTCTATAAGGAAGCTTTTTTCTTTCCCCCCATTCATTCAGTTATTATATATTCAGTTATTTATATTAATATGGCCTAAGGGGTAGTTCTTTTATTCTTTGGTATTGTGTTGCCTGCACTGGCCAACTCTGGCCAGCTTAGGCTCTCTCAGGATAGCTGCTGTGTCCTTTGACATCCCCGCATTACTTTTTTTCCACAGCATTTCCTTATTTTCTGACACTACGACAGGCTCTAGGCTCATTTTGTGTTTCTCTGTTCCAGTCCTAGAATCAGGTATTCTCCAGGAAGCCAATAGTCTTTATCGGAGAATGGTGTTTAGAAACCAAGATCTGGGCACTCAGAGGGCATGTTACTCCTACTTCTAGGCCCCATCTATGGACCAAGCTAGGACATGGATATGTTTTTACTTCTCCCTTGTGTACACAGGCCTCTTTATTTTTGTGTTTCTACCTGGGTGTCTGTTAAATAAATATGAGTTGTCACCTGTATTTAGTAGTCAGCAGATTTCTTTTAATAGGTGAGTTCTGTGTCACAGAGTGGATATGTCCCTGACAAGCTGTTAGACAGTAGGACCCTGCGTCCTTATTTCTGTGGCTGCTGTGGATCTGAGCCCTGCGTTTCTTTCTCATCTTCTCCCAGTGATGACAGGTGCATCCTTCCTTCTTGCAAGCCATAGCCCTCAGAGCTCACTTGTTGCTTCTCTCTCGTCTCTGTGTTTTTTAGTTACTTACTCTCACATGCTGTTTGCAGTTGCTGTAGTGGGCCCTACTGTTAGTTCGTTCATTCCTTTGCTGGAGATTAGATCATCTCCACTGTGGGCTTCCTCCTGACTTTGTGTTCTCCTCTCAAATTTGTGGCCTCCTCCTGACCAGGTGGCTATCTCCTCAACACAGTGCAGTGAGAACTGCCATTCTTCCCTTCTCGTCTACATATATGACTGGTTTTTACAAGTAGTGACTTTCATAGTGAGTATTGCATGTAACTGTGCTCCAAAATACACACGTACCTGTATAGTGGCAGTTTCACAAAATAGAGCTTGATCTCTTTCTGTGCTGTGCATCTTACATGTTTTCATTCCATTTTGTTCTATTCTGCTCTGCTAAGTAAATTTTATACCTACCCTTTGAAAAACACTGTTCTGTGTACATCTGCCAGTGATAAGTGCAAGTTTACAGTCCCCTTTCCTTAGCGCTCTTTTGAGGGTAGGGTGTGGATTAGGACCAGGGGTAGGGTGGGGTCCAGATTAGGACTTGGTGTATGTTTTGGTCTGGATTAGGACTGGGTATAGGGTCAGAGTGGGAGTCTTGATGAGGACTGGATGAGTACAGTCCAGGATTGGTAGACCCTGTGAAGCTGTGCTTTCAAAGGGAGAGATTCAGAGTCTAGAATACAAACTGTGTACAAGTTTACAGCCACTGAAGAGTTAATGGCTTTCTGGGAAGGTGCTCTAATGAATAGTCAAGCCATTGCCTGGGCAGGAGACTTTTAAGAACAAGTTCCTGCTGATGATGGGGTACCCAGGTGTGGACTTCTCCTGAGTGTTCATTTGAGGTTACTTGGACCCCCTGTTTTGTTCACCTCCAGTGTCTGAAGGGATGCTGCAGGCACCTGTGCCCTTTGTATTTTCTCCACTTCTGAAAAGGACATTTCCAAGCAATTGTGTTGCTGGGATGCATCCTTTTTGATACTGTAGGTACTAGAGGCTTGAGTGTTTGTAGTTTTCTTTGGCTTAATTATTTCTTATTTAAGAAGTCTTGGGAATTGAATGAGTAAAGCTGGTCTTAATTTTTCTGATTTTGAATGAACAGGAAAAGAAAGTCAAGTTAAAAATGAAGATACTTAACACAATTTAGAATTCCTATATTGATAAATTTATGAAGTAGATTATCTAATCCTTGTTTTAAAAATACATTTTATGTATATATACTTGTAAAAAATGGAATGCCTCTTTACCTTGTTAAAATAATTAACTAGATTTAAGAAATGTCTCCTTTTACAAATTTCCTTTTTTAGTTAATTGAAATAGTTTTATTGTAAATATTAATTGGGTCTGTAGCATCACTCACATTGTTCATATTGGCTGACCAGCTGGTGTATTAATAGATTGTCAAAAGTATTCCTTAAATTTTCATTTAAACCTACTGAAGTATTCATGGACATATTATGAGTGATTCCAGGTGTACTTTGCCTTATTTATTTTCCATAAATACAGAATCAGTATTTTTGAACTACTAGCTACAGAGTTAATTTTAAAATGTAAAACAAATCTTCAAAATAAACTTCTTGAAGAATTTTTTGTTAAAGTGAGCCTTTCTGAGTAATCATTGGCTAGTCTCCTGATCAAGTAGGTGCAGTGTTAGGACTGGAAGGAACCTGACTGCCTCATCCCCAGAGGGCTCTGCCAGGAGAGCAGCAGCTTATGGGGCAAACTGATCAGAGTCAGGTCAATGACAGGGTAGTCCTGAAGAGACCACTCTCTGTTCCTCAGGTGGATTAAATGGTACAATCCAAAAGATCAACAGAGGAAAAAGAGGCAAAAGTTAGTTCTTTTAAAAAAAGAAAAACCATACCAAAAGAGACACATTTTTGGTACAACTGGTCAAGAGAAGAAAGGATAATTCATAAAGGAACAAAGGTTGAATATAAAGGAGGTAATTACTCTTAACAAGTAGAGAATAAAAAATTTATGAGAGTGTATACTTGGTAGAAAATTGATATGCCTCTTCTAGACCTTGAGGAAGAAAGGAGTTGTGACAATATGAAAGCGTGGATATGAAAGAAGATCATTGGATTTGATTATTAAAATGAAGAACCGGTGTTGACCAGGTAGACGTAATAGAGTATAAAGACAACTTAAAAACTAGGAGAAGGTATTTGTAAGCTATAAAACCATTAAAGAGTTCTTTCAAAATATTTAAAGAACTCCTGGCGGTGCCTATAGCATAGTGGTTATGGCATCAGCCACATACATTGAGGCTGGCAGGTTTGAATCAGGCCCTAGCCAGCTAAAAAGCAACAATGACAACTGCATCAAAAAATTGCCGGGCGTTGTGGCTGATGCCTGTAGTCTCAGCTACTTGGGAGGCTGAAGCAAGAGGATCACTTAAGCCCAAGAGTTTGAGGTTGCTATGAGCTGTGACGTCACAGCACTCTACTGAGGGCAACAGCTTGAGACTCTGTCTCAAAAAAAATAAAGAACTCCCACAAATCAGGGAAATTACAAAGGAAGAATAGCAAAAGATGTAAACACATATTTCACGGAAAAGAGACATATGAGGCTAATAAACACATGAGGATGGGTTAGCAGTATTAATAAGCAGAGAAATGTGAATTAAGACTATACTAAGATACTATTTTTATGTATATGTAATTGGCAAGATTTTACAAAGCCTGACAGTATGAAGCATGGACTGTGTGGGTCTGCAGCATCACTCACATTGCTGGTGAGTAAATTGGGCAATTCCTTTGGAAGATAGTTGGCATTATCTCTTAAAGTTGAAAATGTATACACTCTGTGACCCAGCAGTTTCACTCCTAGTTGTATAGTCAAGTCAGATTTTTCAGATTTCCAAAAATACACAAAAAGGAGGGAATAGCATAATGAACGCCCACAAAACTTTCACCCTGCTTCATCACTTAGCAACATGTCATGGTTCTTGTTTCATCTTTCTCCCTTCCCTAAGAGTTTTTTTGATAGGACAAATCCCAGACATCATGTAATTTTACCCATGAATACTTCAATAAAAAAAGGCCTTACATTTAATATAATTTAATATAATTATCATATCCTATAAATTTCTTATTCTTTACAATCATCTAATACCTAATGTGTGCTCACTTTTTTCTGATTGTCTAAAAATGCCTTTTTGTAGATTTTTTTTTAAAATTAGCATTCCAGCAAGGTCCAAACATTGAATTTGGTTTGGTAGGTCTTGTAAGTCTCTTAATTTAGAATAATTCCTGTTCTCTCTTTTTATCCCGTACCATTTGTTTGTTAAAGGAACTTGGAGCTTCATCTTGTGTAGTTTCTAGGTTTTGCATTTGGCTGGCTGCATGCATGCTCCTGGTTTTGATGGCCCTTCTTCTCTGTCTCTCATCTTTCTTGTAAACTGGTATTTAGACCACTAGGTGGAATGGTTTTGAAGCCACATGTTGCAAGCAACAGTACCTCACAGGCAGGCCCTCTCAGGTGTGTAGTGTCTGCTTTGCAAATATTTGGGGTGTTCAGATCCTTCCATCACAGGTTCTTTCTCCATTTATCACCTAGTGCTCAGCCACTGTGGAGGGAAGTTACATGTTGCAAGATGTTATTACATGTTGTAAGATGGTGATTTTCTCATTCTGTTTTACTTTCTTTGTTTATTATATGGCATTCTTTTTCAGTCCCAATTAAATACGTGAGTAGAAGTTTTTAGATTACACTGTTCTCACTTCCTGGCATTCTTATTTAGAGATTTGGCTTTTCCGAAATTACACTTCCTATAGGACCATTTTACTGATGAATTTTCAAATTGTGTTATACTTGGTCACCAAAGATGACCTATGGAGTTTTCATTTTATGAACTCATGTGTGCTTCATTCTGTTATTGACTTTATTCTTTTTAATAATTTTATTAAATCATAATTGTGTACATTGGTGCAATCATAGGGCAGAATGTGCTTCATATACAATCAGAAACATTTTGATCGTACTGTGAGAGATAGCCTTCATGGCGTTTTCTTAATCTCTATATAAAGACATTGATACTCTACATTTAATAAGTTTCACCAGTACCCTACTGAGATGCACCGTAGGTGTGATCCCACTAATTGCCCTCCCTCCACCCATCCTTCCCCCTCCCCTCCCTCAGGCGCACGGCCTACAGACACATGAAAAAATGCTCACCATCCTTAATGATCAGAGAAATGCAAATCAAAACTACTTTGAGATATCATCTAACTCCAGTAAGATTAGCCCACATAACAAAATCCCGACTTTATTCTTTTTGATGCTCAGATTGTCCTGTCTTTGGTCAGTGGGGACCCTCTTGAAATTGGCTTATGTGTCCTTTCAGCATGACCGTCTATGATGCTTCATTGCTCACTGGGAGGACAGATAGCTTAGACTTACCCTGTGCGTTCTGGCCCCAGACTAGAGACTGGCAAAATGTATAACTTACCTCTCAAAGTGTCTCAGAGGGTTCAAGAATCATCCTGTATTCATAAAAGTTCCTTGATAACTTCTGTCAATAGCCAAAGAATTTCTAAGAGGAAGGCACTGAGCAAGAATAGAAACACTGTCACAAGACCTTGTTCTAGCAGTTTTACATGAATTGTCTCATTTATTCCTCATGGCTACCTTTTGGGACTGATGCTGTTAGTGTTCCCATCTTGATCAGGGGACCAGGGCACAGAGAGGCCAACTGATCTACTCACCATTGTGCAGTTGATGCACAGCAAAGCCAGGCTTGACCTCCAGGTTCGAATGCTGTAGATACAGCATTCAGGGACACTGCTTGACTCTGGAGGACTGGCCTGGAAGCACTCAGTTGTAGAACACCGTGAGACCAGAGCCTGTGGCTTGGGGTAGCTGCTGGGGTGGCACCAAGACATGCATGGCTGGATGAAGTCATATGGTGTCCACAGTATTGGCCTGATCAAGGGTCACATCCACTTTGGTGAAGAAACATGAACTTAGAAATAAGGTGTGCACTGCAGTAGAAGAAGTCTGTCAGGTAGGGAGCCTCAGTAGGAGCTGCCCTGGAGATGACCTGGCTGGGTCACAGGAGGGCTGGCTTAGTATGAGCTGTTTGTCTGTGTGTAAGCCTAGGAGTGGTGACTGGCCCGTCCTCGCCCCTTTGTAAGTGAGAAGGCTGAAGACTGCAGAGGGGGAGGCCTGGCAGCTTGGGACCCAGGGTCCAGGCATGGTGTTACATTGGAGCTGAGAGCAGCATGAGTGGATGAGCTCTCAGGAGTGGACACTGCTAGGAAGATGGAGGCTAGAAGCAGGAAGGAGGTCCAGCAGACCACAAGTGTTAGGTTTCAGAAGCAGGGCAGCAGGCGTCAGGGGTGGACCATTTTTATAACAATGCACATTTTATAAAGACTCAAATGAAGGAACTCACAAGAAAATTCACTGTATTTCCACCAGGAGAAAAGGATTTGAGTAAATCTTGAATTGAGACTGACTGAGCATAGGCAGGAAAGAGTTGATAGAGTTGATAGAGGAGGAGGACTCATTTGTGGGAACAGAAGGAAAAAGAATGAGAGGAGCCAGGACAGCTCACCATAGACTGCCTTGATGAGGCCTTGGGCTTTGTCACCTGGGCCATGGGGAGCCGTAGAAGCTTTTGAGGACAGCATGGGTGGTCATAGGGGCATGAGAAGAGTTTGAGAGGGACTGGGGCTGTGACTCCATCCAAGTGTGGGATGTGCAGAGCCAGTGAAGTGAGAAGGAAATGATAGAAGAAAGGCAGGAGTATGAAGAGAGGGAGCGAGTTGTGGTCTGCTAGCTGCCTTATCCACGACACACACATCTCACACACACACTCTGCGTGCACATTCGTGAATACCACAGACGCATATACCTCATGCACTGCACATAAGCACCCCACATACGACACGAACACTACACGTATGTAACACACACCCAGCCTCAGTCCATTTGGGCTGCTGTAACACAGCAGAAATTTCTTTCTCTCAGATCTGGAGGCTGGAAGTCCAGGATCAAGGCACAGCAGATTTGGTGTCTGGTGAAGGCCTGTGCTGCTTCATGGACTTGGGTTTTCTTTCTGTATCCTTACATGGTGGAAGGGGCAAGGGAGCTCTTTGGGGCCTACTTTATAAAGGCAGTAATCCTACTAATGAGGGCTCCATCCTCCTCACCTAATCACCTCCCGAATCCCCCATCTCCTAATCCAATGACCTTAGGAGTTTGGATTTCACTATATGAATTTGAGGGGGTGGGCACAAATATTCAGACTACAGCACACACATACACATTGCACACACTTGTTGTGATATCTTCCCTGCGGGCACAGATGGCAGTCGAGTCCACAGGTGGGTGGTAAGCTATGATGACAGCTCTCACACCTGGGTAACTGAGGGAAATGAGGGTACTGGGAACATTGTCATCAATACACAGAGGTGGGGACCTTTGCATTACACCATGAAGGTCAAACGAAAGGAGAGAGGACCTTTTGTTCTAGTAGTAACACTTAAACACAAATGGGTGAGTCAGGATCCTGATCAGGTGTGAGCTCACTTCTACTTGCCAACATGATGGTGACTCTTGGTAAAAGTGCCTCCAGCTCTTCCTATGCAGGTGACCCTGGTACCCAGCTCACTCCACCCAGTAGCACACAGGTCTGCAGTCTGCCAGGAAGGGTCTGGCTTTCAGGGCCTGTCCTAGGGAGGCAGAACCCTGCTGCCCACAGCACCTGGCAGGCAGTGGGAGCCTGTTCTGTGTTTTTCCTTTAACACATTTAGAACCTTGTTATCCCAGCTCATCAGGAGTGGGAGCCACAGTGAGACCTACTCCATAATCTGCAACCTGGCTGCTGACTCACTTTCCTACTCCCACCCTTGCCACTGAAGCATTACTGCTTGCTCCCCCGCCTCCTACCACATGCCCAGGCTTGCAGCTGCAGGAGTGACCAGTGGTGGCAAAGTGGGAGCCACAGACACCTGCACTTTGACAGAATGCTTATTTTTACATACTGTCAGCTGGAAATAATCAACTTTATTTAAAGAAAATATGGAATCAGAGTGTTAAAAAAAAGCACCCAGCAACTTGCTGGGGCTGTTTTCGGAGTGATTCTCCTGCCTCCTTTGTAAGGAAGGTGTAGGTTCTATGCAGCTGAGGACACTGTGGGAGGTCAAGACAAGGCAGGTCCTATGTGGCCAGAGGCTCCTGCACAATCACAGAGCTTTGGTGGCAGGGTGTGGGGGTGAAGATGGCAGATGTCTTCCCACCCCCCTGCCCCACCCAGGCTGAGACTGGCAGCCCGTAGCCCTGGAGGAGGCAGAGCATGCGTGGGTATCACCAGTGGTGTGGGCCGAGTGACTGCTGTGTTGTTGGAAACAGCATCCCCAAGGTGCCCTCCTTCCCTGGTTGTGTTCTTTCTTTTCTCTTGACAGAACTATTTCTTCTCTCCGACTTCTGTGGGCTCTTCATGTTCATTTTCTGTGTATGGGAATAAGTTACCTGTTGTCATAATTTTATTATTTTCAAGTGGTAATATGTATACAAAGCCACCAGTAAGAAGGAATTCTGTCCCATTTCTCAGCTGTACAAGAGCTGCTGCTACCCTGTTGTTCTTTCAGATATATTCTCTTCACGTACAAGTGTATCCAGATCAGATATGAGCTTTAAAGCTACTGCAGTGCTCATGTGGAAGGATCCCATGGGATCTTGGGGACTGGGTGAGTCCTTCCTGCTGTGCCCAGCTCCTCCACACCCCATTCTAAGGGTCAGGCTCGTAGGCCCCAGGAGGGCTCCTGGATACTGGGATACAGGGCACATCGCTGTCTCCTGTTAACACTTTTTAAAGAGAACCATTTCTCTCTTGGTTATAAAAATGTCTACTTATTTTAGGGAATTTGGATAATACATGGATACAAAGAAGAAATTCAGATTTCTTGTTTTTCTACTACCAGAGATAACCACAGAAATTTAATGTGCTTCCTTTCAGTCTTATGTGTAAGTATGTATATATGTATCTTCTTAGAAATGGAAGCCATATCATACTGAAATGTCTTTTTTTTTTCATTTTTATAATATATTGAAAGCTTACTCCATATCACTAGTTTTTGAAAATACTTTCAAAGGGTATTTTCTGCATTTGGCTGCATCTACACTAATCTTTCTTTTGCTGTCTATTTTCAAGGTATTGACCATTCTTTAGTTTCCTTCCTATTCTGTTTTCTTGTGCCATCGAGCTGGGCTCCCTGTGTGGCTCTTGGTTTCCATCTTTGATCACTGTGTCCCACAATGGCCTGCCTATGCGGGCAAGTTCAGGTTGGCATCCCTTCTGATTAGCCAGTGCCTGCCAATATTGAATATCACCTCTGATTGAAATTAGTTTCCTTACCTACTGTGTTTGCCCTGGCTGCTGCCAAAAGGTACTCCAAAATAGGTGGCTTTAACAACAGATGTTGATTCTCTCATAGTTCTGAGTTGGGAAGGCCAGGATCGAGGTATCAACTGGACTGTACTCCCTCTGAAAGCTCTTGGGGAGATCCTTGCTTGCCTCTTCCATCTTCAGGTGGTGGCTGACAGTCCTTGACGTTCCTTGGCCTGTAGACACATCAGTCCCTTCACACGGCCTTCGTGACGTTGTCTTCCTTGTGCATGTTTGTCTCTGTGTCCCAAAGTCCCCTTTTAAGGATACCAGTCATAATGATTAGGATCTACTCTAATGACCTTATTGTAACTAGATCACCCCTGTAAAGATCATATTTCCAAGTAAGATCACCTTCTGGGGTCCTGTGGGTGGAGACTCCAACATAACATTTTGGGGGACACAGTGGAGTCACCAGTTTTGTACAGCCCAGAGAAATTGAGCTGTGGTGGAGGCCTAGCCTCATACATACACAGTGGGCAGGGCATGCCCACTGTAGGTAAATTTATTTTTGTCTTAGAACTTTGGTCAGAGAAAGCAAGTCTTCTTTAAGTACCCCTTCCCTAACCTTGTCTTATATATGCGTCTGCACAGATGTACACACAATTTTATCTTTTCCCGCATGAGTGGAATTATAGTGTGCACATTGTGTGCAGGCTGTGGGGCATTCTCCATGCCAGGTTCCCAGTGGACTGAGCTGTGCCTGCTGTTGGAATGTTCTGTGCTCATAGCTGCTGCCTCCTTCATGACAAGGCTTTTTTGTCTGTCTCTATAATGGACTCATGAGTCTAAACTTATTTTTCTATGTGTTTATGTTATTAATATTGTTAAATTTTATGGAAAATACTGTATTTTTTAACATCAGCTTCTTGGTTAGGCCTATTTGCATCTATGCTGTATTTGTAAGAGGCGTCAACAATAGGATTTAATTGACATGGTTTTTTAGGCTGTCTTGTTACATGTATTATTTACCTTTTATTAGTGATACACATAATTTTAATCTAGTCCCTTTGGCTTTGCTTTATTTACTAGGAGAAACTAGAGGCTGGGAGTTGAATTGGGATTAAAGTTTAGCAGCTGCAGGATGAAATTGCTTTATCTTTTTTTTGTTTTTAAAGATAGGCCCTGACAAGCAGTTTGTAAGAACCAAGCACCCATGAGGCCAGGGTTTTTATTCAGAAGGTCCCTGTGGTTAATTAACAGGCCTAGTTCTGAGTAATTGCAAAGGCTAGCAGACAAGCATGTGCTTTGATTGTGGTCACAGATACTTTTCTTAAACTCAAGGATGTTGTATTTAGGTTTCTTCTCTATAGCTTTTCTCTTGTCCCATGATTTTCTGGGAAGACTATGTAGGAGGGTCAGAAAGGAAATCACCACCCAAAGAGGAAGTTTACAAATGGAAAAACAGGCGAGCTTGAGCTGAAACTCAAGTTGGTCACTCCTTCAGGATATAAGAGTGGCATATGCCAGGCGGGTGGGTTCCTTTGGTCATGTCTGCCTGGCTGGCATCATACTCTTTCTTATTCTTTCTCAGGATTCAGGAGCAGTTCCAGAAAAACCCTGACAGTTACAATGGTGCTGTTCGTGAGAACTATACCTGGTCACAGGACTACACCGACCTGGAGGTCAGGGTGCCAGTGCCCAAGCACGTGGTGAAGGGGAAGCAGGTAACTGCCTTGGGGGAGATGGGAGTGGCTTCACCCAAGCTGGACTGAGCTGTTGGAAGAAGGACTCAGCGTCATGGAGGGAGGGTTTGGATTAACTGTAGGATGTGAGGTGTGTTCCTTCTGCTCCCAGGAGTGGGCTGTGTGTACCATCCTCGTTTCCATCCTTCTCTCTGTGAGGTCCTCCCAGGTGATCTGTAAAAATCTCTCTTAGGAGATAGTGAGCCCTGTTGTCACTCAGAGCAGCACTCAACATCAAGATGTATATATGCCCCACAAGAGAGAAGCCCATGGATTTGATGTGCTGGCCTCTTTTACTAAGCCAACTCATAGACACTCTTGGGACTCCCATTATAGATGGGAGCATCAATTTTTCAAGGGAATACTCAGACATTACCTTAGTGAAGTCTACATTTTTCCTAAAGATTAAATCTACCTTCAGCCTCCCTAAGAAAATTCCTGGAAGCTAAACTGTCAGTGATAGCTAGGATGCATCTGTCATGTAAGTTTCCTGGCTTTGCCAGCCCAGGGTCCAGTAAACTCATCTTAGACAAAGTGACACAGTGGGTACTACCTCCCTGTGTGTGCTAATGAGTTGTATATCACAGAAATGAAAGGCTTATGATTTAATTCTCCAGGACCTTTAATCATTAGAGCAGTGGTTCTCAACCTTCCTAATGCCACAACCTTTTAATACAGTCCAAAGGGGTCGTGACCCACAGGTTGAGAACCGCTGTCTTAGCGCCTGCAGTCCTCCCAGGGCAGTGAGAGGCTGCATGAGAGAAAGGGAGGGATAGGCTTCCCTGTCCCTAGACCCTCCTTTCTAAGGTTAACTTGGGGTCCTCGGAGACTATCCAGCCCTGCTAGGGCCAGCAAGATAGTGTTGTTCTCTGTGCCTCTGCAACGACTCAAGGCAAGATGGCTAAGCTGGTAGTTCATGCCACCCTCTGAGGACAGCTGTGCACTTCTCACAGGGTCCTCGTGGAGAGATTTCTCCTTTGGTGCTAGGTGCCAGGTACCATGCTAAGGCCTTATTCCCCCCTCAACAACAGACACAAAAGTGCTGCTGCTTCTTCATCCACACTCCTTTCATACTCCTGTAAGTCAAGGGGTCAATCCTGAGACCCATTGAAGCCGCATCCAGTCTTGAGAGGCAAAGAACTCAGGTCACAGGACGAAGAGGATGTCCAGGCTGTGCAGTCAGTGCTCTTCCATGGAGCAGGGAGCCACGTCACGGTGCAGCTGTAGCACTCATGACTTGTGTTTCAAAAGCTTAAGGTTTCTGAAGCCTCCATTTAATGAGTTTGAGTGAATAGAAGTTTAATCTTTTAGTGGGAGAGAGATGTTTACTCAAGGAACTTTGATAAGAATAATATTATCCTAGGTTATAAATAAGTAGGCTTCACTTTTATTATAAAAAACCTCGTGTAACAATGCAAAATAGGAAATTACATAATTCATTTCCACAATATGAAAAAAATTGATGTATGCCAGAAACTGTATGCTTATTTCAATCTTCATGAGAACCTGCAACCTGCAAAGTAATGTCATTCTATTTTATAGATGAGAAATTGAGGCTGAGAAAAGTTACTAAATTATCCAAGTTGATATGGAAAATCTACAGTATTGTCACCCTCGTTATGCCTGGAATAGTGAGCACTCTAGATAAGTTTTTGAATGAATAAGGTAGCAAAGCTGTCGTTTGATTCAGGTGTGTCTGCTTGTAAAGCTCATGCTGTTTTTTTCTGGGCCATATTCCTTATTTTATAAATACCAGTGTTGCTGGCGTCTTAGAGAGAGAGACTGTTCAGGAGCATGTCCAGTCAAGTTGCATGTGTGTTCTTAGGAAGTGACTCACTCTGTACAGTGAGGGCAGCCTGGCTGGCACCCCACAGCCTACATGGTGACAGTAAGATTGCCAGCCTTAATCTCAGTCCCTTCTGTGCCTCCCCGGTCTGCGACTATTCCTTCTTCCATCTCTCCCTAGCACTCTGAGCTCCACTCGAAACAGACAGACTTACCCTGAAACTGCCCTATATATAGGAGAAGTTGTAAGAAGACTGTGACTTCTGATAAGGAGAGAAGGCTGGTGTGAGAGGAATGTACTTACTCTGTGGCACAAAAGACCGGACACACTCACTTGGCTGTTAATGGAGCAACGATCACAGATGTGGATCAGTGAGTTGCAAGTAGCCTAGCTTTGGCAGGAACTAATTGTCTGCTCATTTCTCCCGTCCTCCTCCCTCCTATCCTAATAGCTCTCTTAATAGCACTTGGTGACCCCTAAAATCATAAAATTGTAACTTTAGAACCCAAGTCAAACCAGATCACTAGGGATTATTCACACAGAATTCCAGCTTCAAATGTCTTCTTCTTGTCTTTTCTTTCTTTCTTTTTTTTTTTTTTTGTAAAGATAGAGTCTCACTCACCCAAGCTGGAGTTTGCAGTGGTATCATCATAGCTCACTGCAACTTTAAACACTTGAGCTCAAGCGATCTTCCTGCCTCAGCCCCCTGAGTAGCTGGGACTACAGACAGGTGCCACTGTGCCTGACTAATTTTTCTATTTTTAGTAGAGATGGAGTCTGGCTCTTGCTCAGGTTGGTCTTGAACTCCTGCGCTCAAGCGGTCCTCCCACCTCAGCCTCCCAGAGTGCTGGGATTATAGGTGTGAGCCACTGTGGCCAGCATACTTCTTGTCTATAATATTTTTAATAGATCAGGAACAGGTGCTAGCTGCCCTTAGGTAGTTTCCCTACTCTTGGAGGGGGCTCATTTCATTTTATTGGTAGGATTATTGAATCCTATGTTATGTGGTTATATAAATTGTGAGAAGTGTTATCATATTTCATTCACTTGGCTAAAAAAAGTACAGCTTCCTGGTCCTTTATCTGTCTTCTAAACTGCTTCAGAAGCCTCTGGGGATTTCCCTGAAAGCTTTTGTTCAGGGAAAAGTAGTTTCAGACTGGTAGTTTTAGACCATCCATAGTCTTTGCTTCGGTAATAGGCCCAGCCTAAAACTACTTATTTTCTCTTCCTTTGACTCAACAGACCCAAGTTACCTAACAGCTTTTGTTGTGTACTTTCCGTAGCTACCTAAGATAACTCCCCACTGGAAATGATGTCTCAGCTGTGCTTGCCAGCTAATCATGGTTGATGCCTTGATTCTGCTTTATGGTGGGCACTGTGTTTGAGGGTCCTTTCCCTGTGTCTTGTCTGAAGTTCACAGTTTACACCTCTTTTCACATGTACTTTGTCATGTTCTCTAGGATAATGTAGCTCTTCTTTCATCAAGGGTAACCTTGGGTTTGTCTCATTCTGCATTACACATTTTTGGAGCATGTGAACCATGCTCTGTGCCAGGAGTTAGGCATGTGGGGCCACCAAGACTAACAAGATGATAGTCCAGAGGTATATCCCAGTGGGACACAGGCAGTAAGTTGGCAAATAAATGAGCAAAGTGATTCCAGATGAGGGCGAGTGCAGTACAGAACATAAGACTGGTGATTTGTATATTTGGCCAGCACTTATGTAGGGTCTTCTTTGTGCCTTAGAACAGAGACTTGTCCCCTCCAGGCCTTCTGACCGTTGTGAGGCAATCACTCTGTAACCCTGAGGGCTGCTGAGAGCTGTGTGTGCAGGGTTCCAGCCGACAAGAGCCAGGCCGGGATCGAGGCTCACTCTGGAGCTAGTGTTCCCTGACACCTCAGAGAAGGCTTAAAGGTGAAGTTCAGTTGTAAGACGAGGACAGAACCAAGGGGCCTCCCGCATCTGCCACTGATTTCTTTTTTGTCAGGGTGACTTGATTTGTCATGGTGACCTGTCTTAGTGTTGTGCTTCGTCTCCTACATGGTTGAAAAATTCTTGGTCTCTCAATTTCTTAGTGATCTAGGAGTTTTAGTCATACCTCTCTTAAAACTTTGAAATTAAATTTATTTTGTATCTCTCAGATTTTGCTGGTCTAAGGGTTTTTCTTCAGAGGTGCACTGTCTTTCTGGATTGGCTCCTTTCCAAGTTGTTCCTTAAGTGTACCTATCATGGCTGCCTATCAGCAGAGTTTATTTTTGGTTTGTCCGTGGCATCTAACAGTTACCATGATGGTAGCCCTAGCTGTAGCAACCCAGCTGATAAAATCAGAATTTACTCTGGTTAGGATGGAGGGACCTTGTGCAGGCAGCTCTCTGTTTGTGTTGGGGCTACCGGACAGAGAGGGACAGAAGAGTTAGGTCCTCTGCTCTCCAGCTGTAGCTTGATGCTGGTATTATCAGAGCTCTGCCTTAGTGGTCTCTCTCATTGATCCCTTCTCTGTAGAGATAGGTTGCAACGGTGCTGGGAGACAAATGAGAACGTTTGCATGATGCTTTATGTTTTCATCAGAAGAAAAATGGAAAATGTTCTTATTTTACATGCAACTTTTTTTTTTTAATTTTTTTTTTTTTTTTTTTTTTTTTTTTGAGACAGAGTCTCACCATGTCACCCTGGGTAGAGTGCTGTGGCATTAAACAACCTCAAACTCCTGGGCTCAAGAGAGTCTCTTGCCTCAGGCTCTCAGTAGCTAGGACTACAGGTACCAGAAACACCTGGCTGTTTTTTATTTTGTTTTTTTTTGGCTGAATTCAGGGAACTTTATTGATGTTACGTGACAAGGTGGGGCTCCCTAGGCCCCTCCCATTCTTTAGGGAGTCTGGTGTGGAAACTGTTGAGGGGAGATTCTCAGTGAGGTGGGGGACTGAGTAGGCAGGGGCACCCCAGCAGCTCAGGGCCTTTCTCTTCCTCTCGTGCTCTGGCTGGGGCTGGTGGTCTGGGGGTTCTTACTCCTTGGAGGGCATGTGGGCCATAAGATCCACCACCCTGCTGCTGTAGCCAAATTCATTATCATACCAGGCAATGAGTTTGACAAAGTGATCATTGAGGGCAATGCCAGCCCCAGCATCAAAGGTGGAAGAATGGGGGTCACTGTTGAAATCAGAGGAGACAACTTGGTGCTCTGTATAACCCAGGATGCCCTTGAGGGGGCCCTCTGATGCCTGCTTCACCACCTTCTCGATATCATCGTATTTGGCAGCCTTCTCCAGACGGCAGGTGAGAGCCACGACAAACACATTGGCAGTGGGGACACGGAAGTCCATGCCAGTAAGCTTCCCATTCAGCTCAGGGATGACCTTGCCCACAGCCTTGGCTGCACCAGTTGAGGCAGGGATGATGTTCTGGAGAGCCCTGTGATCATCACGCCACAACTTCCCAGAGGGGCCATCCACAGTCTTCTGGATGGCAGTGATGACATGGACTGTGGTCATGAGTCCCTTC
>CAUYRH010108980.1:0-22908 GCA_963574655.1 Perodicticus potto | reverse complement strand
TGATCCACATTGTGGATCAATGTGTTTAGCAAATCTAAATGGTTCAGCTTTTAGAAAACTGATACAATGTATGTCACTTATGACATGGAATCTCCCCAGTATTGTCTGGATATACTCCTAAATTAAGCATATTAATAAATGAATGTTCACAGTAGGTAGATATACAAAAGTTGTCAACCATCTCACATCGGTTCAGGTTAGGTTTTGTCACAACATGTATTTTGAAAAAGAAAAAAAAACTTGTCTTTTTTTCCATTTTCTTTTGGATTTTAGAAGAGAAATTATGGACCTAAGGTGTGTTCAAGATTTTCAACCTGTCCATCTGCTGTCAGAGCCCAGGACCTCTATGGAATGTCTCCTGCCACATTACTCCACCCATCTGTGATACTCAATAGAGTTTTCACTTCCCAGCAGCGCTGAATGTGTTTCCTGACAGAGGAGCTCCTCTGTCTGATGTTATAATATGGTACAAACAGATTATAGTAAAAATGATTCTTAAATAGTCAATGCATTTGTTCTATGTATACTAAATGAAATGGAAAATAGTATTTCTGATATTGGCTAGATATACCCAAGAGTTTTTGGAATTTCAATAACTTTGGCATCAAGAATAGTTTAAATTAACAACTGCTGTATACTTAGTACTGTGCTAAGTATGAAGTCATAGAATTTCTGTTCTATTAATAATTGTTTATGTTTTAAGAGTTCCAGTGCATCCTTTGGGAAAGCTTAGAGCTTCCTGGAGTCGCAGAAAGGGGGCCTCGTAAACTCAGTAGTGTGGACTATTACACAGTTTAGCATGTGTGGATGATTGTTTTATAAAGGTCCTACGTGTGTGTTTTGCTTAATTTGTTCTCATATTCTGCTTTACCTAAATTGCTACAGCATGTGTCATTTCATCAATCATATTTATTAAGATTCCCCACCCTTAAAATATTCTCTAGTTGATCTGAAATTGCTTTAATTTCAATCTTGGCTTTTTGGAGGATTTCAGGGAAAAATTAATACATCTTGATTCAGTAGTCATTAAAATGAAATCAGAAAACATAAAATGAGAGAACTAAGAAAGATTACTTTTCCAAGTTTGCTTATTTCCCTTGTGTATTTATCTTTGTCCTTGTGGTTGAGTCCTTAGGGAGGAGCTCTTTATTCAGTTTTGGTAGAAATTATGTGGTTGACAAATTATATAGGAGTTGGAGTTTGTAATATTGTTTACCAATTCTCATTTTGCTTACTAGATATTTATATGGCCTTTAGTTTGTATATTTACATATTAAACATGTTGGCTAAAATTATCATATATTAGATCCTAGTTACATGATCTTTTTCATCACTCTTAGAACGACATCAAAATGACCATTTTCTGTTTATTCTGTTTATATTCTTCTTTATTATAACAGTTCTCTATATAAAGATACAAATTCACTTTTCACACGTGGGTAAAACATAAAAATTTATTCAGCCATCCAGTTGGTTTAAAATGTCCAGATGTTTGACCTCTTGCAGACAGGTGACCTAATTAGATCTCTTTTTCACTGTGATATTTGTCATTATTTTTACAAAGTGTAGTAAAAATAGCATTGTTTATAGCAACAGAAGATTTCAAAATCCTTGTTAAATCATTTGCAAACTTCATAATTCTACATCGTAGAAATAGTGCCTGGAAGTAGAGGATTACTTAGGGTAGTAGAAAGTGGATTAGTTAGAATAAATAGCAGCCCATATTTCTGGCATGTTCTTAAAGAAGTCCTATATCTTACCACCTCAATTTTTGCACCTGTAAAATAGAGATAATGAAGCTGAACTTAAAGATTCTTGTGAAGATTGACACTGATAGTATATGATTCCCAGTAGATATTTGTTGACTTTGAACCTGGGTCTCTGTCATCAACTTTCAAGTTGGAAAAATAATTAATACCTGGAGCTGCCATGTACTTGTGCTCAGCTTATATCTGTTTCCTTTCTTATTTCCTTCCCAGGAGTTATACAAAGATCAAATGGCATTTAATAAGGATGTAAAAACCTATCTAAATGGAAAATATTATTCATCATTATACTTGTTAAGGTCTCATTTTTCTGTTCCTGGTCTTTGCTTATTTTTTCTTTATTTTCCGAATTTGAAATAGCTTTATGAGTAAGCTGGTGGATGTTAGGCTTTGTAACTTGAGATATGATTTTTTTATAATAATATTTACACTTGGTCTCAAATTGCAAATATAGAAATTCTTTGTTTACTTATTATATATCCTCTAATTAGTAAAATGCAAATAATATTAGAGTGTTAATACTTTGAGCTTTTACATTTTAGGGTTTAATAACTAACTGTGGCTTAGTGTATAGCCACATGAGAATATTGATCTAGGTAAAATTTAGAAGACAGAGGAAGGGACAGGTAATGGAGTAGTAGGAGGGCCCTGAAGATAAACTTAATAATCTTGAGCTATAGAACTAAAAAGCATTTTCTTATAGTATACTTTCACTTGGTCTCCACTTGCAAACTTGCTTGGTAGTTATTTAGAAGCTGTTGGGAGAACTTTACTATTTAATCAATTTTCAGATAGTGGCTCCACCAGGAAGGAATTATAGTCAGAATTTCCTACGTTTGCCAAAGCTGCACAAATTTATATTTTAAAATATCAGCCCAGCATACATTGTCTATGCATTCTGTTTAGATGGATGACCTTTTGTGAACCTAAAGTGCCACATGCTTAATAACAAACAGGTTATTTTTGGATGGTAGAGTGCTAATTCTGTCCTAATTCACTGACAAGGGCTGTGAGATTTCCACTATTTATATTACAAAATAAATAAATGAAATGAAATTTTAATGACGATTCTGGGATTTGTGATTCTAACATTTTTCAACATTGTCTAAGAGTCCTTAGATTGCCAGCCTGGAATCTGTGTCAAGCGGTATGTATTACAGTGCATTGATAGGAATCAGGACACCCAATTTGTAGTATTTGTTCCAACGTATCTTTTTTTTTTTTTTTTTTTCCTCCATGGCTAGGTCAGTTTATCTCTCTAGCTCTCAATTTACACTACCAGTTAGCTAACTTTGTTTTGTAAAAATTTGCTATGCATACATATTCTGAAAAACATAAATCATTACATCAAAGCATTCCATTCTTACTTTAGTGTTTTTAGGTGCTTATTTTCAGTCTGTATCTTGTCTTGCTTTGTCTTGTTATTTCAGTGCTTGGTTTATCAAAGTCACTTATTTGCCTACCAGCTTGCTTTTCCCTACACTGCCAAATGGTTCAAATTCCTATAACGTAACTCTCAGGGCCTTCTGGGTAATTCACCCTTCTTCTGATCTAAATGCAGAGAATTTGTGTGGGTAATTCGCACTTTCTTCTGATCTTAATGCAGAGAATTTCAAGCCATTTCAGCTTGAAAGTGAGGGTCAGGAAATTTATTTTGGCCTAGCTTTTCTGTGTCTAGTACCTGGTAATTATTTCAGGTATCCCACAGCACTGAAGCTGATGAATTGCACCTACTCAGGACTTCAGCCATCATCCAGGCAAGGCTGCAACTAGAACTGTCCCAGTCTTTAAGAATAAGAGTTGGGGCTAAAAAGTAGTACAGGAGCTTCTGGAAAGTCTCAGACGATACTCAGTGTGTCAAATGTCATCACTTATGCCTTTGCTGAGGTTCCCAGAGTCCAGAAGCTTATACCTTCTCTTATCTCAAAGAAGTTGTTGATCTGATTACACTGATATCCGTCTACATCTTACAGATAAATAGATCTTGTTAGATTTTCCCCAGTGCTGTCCACATCAGGCTTTTTCCTAATAATCTGAGATGAATGTTGGCCTTTGTCAGTTTGATGGCTAACAGTTAATGTTTTAAAACAACAAAGCAAATATGAAGATACAAAGGCTTTTATTTTGGATGAATATATGTTATAATTTTGTTCTGATGTTTTATTCGGGTTCCCTTGTAATGAAGAAGCATCTCCTGAAGAAAGTGTACGTCATTCCTAGACTACAGATCTCACTAAAAGAGACCCTTTGTTTATTTTTTATTAACAATAATTTGACTTTTTAAATAAAATAACTGCATTTTCAAAGATAAAGTAAATTCTTTTAGGTAGTTTTAGAGATTTAATCAAATACAAATTATTTTCTGTATACCCAGGTTGTCATTTCATATTTAAGTTATCAGGCTAATAGGCTGGTCCTGATACTGCCTTCCTCTCTCTCTTTTTAAGTTTTTTGACATGTTAGCGCCTGAAGATATCTGTCCCTTACATTTAGGCATAACTCACTTTCTCCTATAAAATTTAAAAATTCCAGTTATCATTTTCCCAGAATCCCTTGCAAGTAAAATATGAAACTGCCATTTTCTCTCCATCAATTTGGCACAGGCACTCCAGATTTTGAACTTGTTGTTAGAAACATGAAGAAACTAATGCTAAATATTTATTTGGATGAGGTGACAGCAAATATATCAAAAATACCTATTTGGTGGTGGTATCAGCCCTACTGTCAGCCTCCTGTGTCCAGAACTGGCAGAATCTTCAGGAGCCTAGGGCCTCTGTCCACTGGCTCTGCAAAGTTTTCTTCCCAGGACCACTTGTGTTTGGCTTTAGTGAATTGTTCCTAACTGGATATCCTCCCACACATTTTATAAAATGAAAGACCTAATATTTTTTTTAAAAGTACCCTTTTTTATATAAATCACCTAAACTTGGCTTCTTTTCTTGAACGCTAAGGTATTTCATCTTAAATATGTGTGATTTTCTCCAGTGCCCTCTTATAGTCTAGTACCTGTGAAGGCTTCATGCTGTCTTGATATGCTCTGTGGATTGTGGTTAAATTTACTCTCATTCAATGGTCTTTATTAGCTTAATATTTCATTACCTCCCTTAGAATGATTGCTGCTTCATGTGAGGGAGGAAAGATTTTTAAATATGTCTATATTTTAACTATTGTCCTCTTTTCTTTATGATGGCAGAGAAAGGTAGCTATAGAAATCTCATTCTATCACTTCTTGTGCACACAGCTGCATTTCCTAGTCTCTTCAGCAGGTAAGTGTGAGAAGTTCCTAAATTTTTCTAATTAAATATGAATATAAGTATTCAATGACATGTTAATGGAAGTGATAAACTCCCATTGAGCTCCACTCTGCTGTTTGCTTTTTCTTTTGATGTTGTCAGGTGGCCTTAGAAATCTCACATTAGAGGGGGCAGAGTGCTATCAACTTGGCCTTAGTGTGCCCCTCAGCTTGACTAAATTTTATACATGCTTCTTCCTGACTTGAGACGTCTGACTTCCCTTTCCTTAAACCATTTACCCTGGAGGACCTATAATTGTTAATTATTTCTTTATCCCTTTGAGAGGTCAATCTTTGTAATAGCTTCCTGCCAATTTCATAACCAAGGAATGTCTTTCTCAGGGAACTCTGGGGCCTGTCTCTTTGAAATATAATCATCAAAATACAGTTGGCTCCTATCTCCTGCTTTCCTTGCCTAACTCATATCTATCCATAGAAATGGCTGAGTACCTTGTGCCAAGTGGTAAGACTAATTCCTGTCATGAAGATAAGAGAAATTCTGTTGTGTAGAAACCAATTAGCAAAACATATGCCCAATGATCTGTACTTTATCCCACATTTTAAAACAGTATTTATTTCAGAGGAGTTGAGTTAAGATAGCTTTCCTTTTTTCTTTTCTTTTTTTTTTCTTAGAGACAGAGTTTTACTTTGTCACCCTCGGTAGAGTGCTGTGGCATCACAGCTCATGGTAACCTCCAGCTCTTGGGCTTAGGGGATTGTCTTGCCTCAGCCTTCCAAGTAGCTGAGACTACAGGTTCCCGTCACAGCACCTAGCTATTTTTTTGTTGCAGTTTGGCCAGGGCTGGATTTGAACCCTCCACCCTCAGTATATGGGGCCAGTGCCCTACTCACAGAGCCACAGGTGCTGCCCGAGTTAAAATAGCTTTCTATTACTGCCAGGAAGGTTACCCATTGCCCTCAATCCCCACCAGGACTAAGTGAGAAAGATATAAACTTCCAATATATTGAAACACCGAAATTTTAGAGCCTACTTAATGTTAGCAGTTAGCAACTGCTAGTGATATTTACAACTATAAGTAGGGTGCAGTTATAAATGTTACAATGTGAAACTACTAACATGAATTGCATTGGCTTAGTGGTCATGCAGTGTGTGGGAAACAAATATATACATAGAAGTCTGAAAATCCTGGTGACCTATATCATACTGTGGCAAAAATAATTGGTAAAATTGCACCTGAGATAACTGGAAAATTAGTTTGTTCTTTACAATTTATAGCTCTATACAAGGGAGTTGGAGAAATCCAGGAGGTTATTGTGCATTGGGAACTTGCAAGTCTTGGCAGAGTATTGCTAAAAAGGTAGATTCAGGTGAGATTTGGCTGGCTGTGTACAGAAGTTCAAGAGAATGCAACTTTTCTGAAATTAAGAACTTCAGTTCATTGAGAAGACCATTGACTAATGGATCTCACATATTAGAAGATAGAAGTGAATAATGTTTTGAGGAACAAAGTTGCCCTAATAAGGTTTAGTTAAAAATGTGGACTTATCTCTGTAGCAAGGTAAATAATAAAAATGTAAGTTTTTTTCACATTCAAATTTCAGAACACCTTAAAATAGCCACAGTTGAATAAAATGAGAGAGAGAGAGAACAGCAGAATCTGGATCTAATCAAGGAATCTTCCCTGTGTTTAGGAAAGAGGTTTATCTCTTGGACCTGTAGGAGTCCATTTGTGCCAAGCATCTATTTTATTCTTGCGTCACATTTTTTGTTAGGTATTTGGGACATGGGGTATTAGGGCGGAGGCAAAGAACTCTTATGTAAGATGTTAGACTGTGAGGAACCAGGAGCAGACCTGATGAAGAAGATTCACAATCATCCAGAGACTCTAGATTTTAAAATGAGTGCAGATAAAACTTTGCCCTGTGTCTCTTGGGAAAGGATGTGTATATTTTTTACGGACAGAAAAGTGCACGTAAATAAATCTATGGCAAAGACTGCTAACGGTCTACCAGAATCATATTCCCCTTTTTGCGGGGATACATATTGTGAATGCAGAAGATATTCTAATTCTGATTGGATGAGAGCAACCTACTCCATTAAATATCATTCCAAACAGCATCTTTTTGTTTTCTTCTGCTTTAGTGAATGTCTATTTTACCACGAATACACTGAAGCTAAGAGAGGTTTCATGTAGAACCAGAAAAGAGTAGACTTAGTAGTCAATTCCGAATTCAGCATTTAAGTACTTCTCTGAACATGCCTGCAGTTAATTGTGCAAAAATGGCATTCAAATTGAAAATGAAAGAAATTCCACTTTTTTTTCATTTTTTTCAAATTATCTCCCTTACACAACTATATTCCTATGTAACATGCCATTTACTCATAAACAGTTTTCTGAATGATTGACTTTCACAGTATTTATTTAAATTGTTTTTAATTTTTAATTCTTTAAGCAAAGTAGTATTTCCATATCCATGTGTTGCACTAGAATTCCCCCTTCTGAAATGTCCCTAATAGTGACACTTTTTACTTATAATCAGTGCTACATAGTAGCCTGTGGTCATCAACAGATTTGATCAATCCATCAAAGGAGAAAATGCAAACAACATAATCTCTACAGTACGTGTGTTTTTCTTTTGTCTTTGTTTTATGAGTGACTACTTAAGTGATACCCAGAATCCAGTGCATGTGTATGTCCTCTGTGTGTGATTGGAACCCCTTTTTGGAATGCTGTTATCTTTGAAAGAATGCTCAGTAGGTATTTATTTAGCCACGGAGCTGTGTCTTCTCATGCATTTTCTGCGTATGCTGTTCAGACGAAGATTGTCATTATACCTTGGCTGCAATTTTACCCTCTAGATTTGTCTTTAAAGAAATGGCTACATTTTAACTCACAAGATTCTATTTTAATTAAAGCCAAACTTACTTTATCCATTTAAATTCTGATTTTACTACTCTATTCTTCATCTCGTATTTTACCATTTTATGCAATGCTTTTAATATTATTCTGTGGTTTCCTTATTGTTTGAATTCTTTTAGAATTGTTTCAGAATCAAAATTCTTAACTGACCATTTTCAAACCTTCCATCTTTAGGCAGGAGGTTTCATGAAATACACATAATTGCCAATAACAGCTAAAAATGGCTATACTAAAATTAGATTTAGTTTGACTTAGCACTCAATGGTGTTTGATGTATAAAATAGAAAAATACCATTCAGGTGAGCCTTTCTTAGGTTCTTGTCAGTATGCAACATCTTTTTTAGAATTCATAAAAAGGATCCAACATAATATATGGTATTTTAGAAAGCACACATGCTAATTTTAAAGAGAAGCAAGGAACAGCATTATTCTATATACATACTTAGAGAGCATTCTTTCACAGATAACAGTGTTCCAAAAATATCTCAAGACGTATGAATGTGACTACTCTTGCTTTTTGTTATAACATCTAGGAGTAATTGAGTTTTTACAATATGTGAATCATTATATTCCCAACATTTTAGTTATACTCCAAAATATAATAATGATGTAAAGATGCTTCTGATTTAAACTGGACTTTAAAGGAGATTTACAAGACTGAAAAGTTCAGAGGTTGGCTGGGTCAATAAAAATCCTGGCCACCTTCCTTAGCCACCTCGGGGAAGAAAAGCGATGGTACCTATACTTCTTATATGGGCCTCATGTTGATTTTACTCTCCCTAAACACATGTGCATGTGTACACACACACACATATGCCCCTACGCCTAAGAGATGCCATATGCCTGCTGACTTAGGAGTGTCCAAACTTCTTTTCTCTCTGCTGCACAGAGAAAATAAGGGTTGTCTTGGGATATTCATTAAATACACAAAAACTAACAAAAGCTCATTAACAATAAAACAAAACAAACAAACAAACAAAAAAAGGTTTGTGCACACATTTTGTGCTATCTGACACCAGAAATAAGAACAAAGGAACTCATAAAATCAGCAGGCCACCCGCAGGCGGCAAGTTGGACATCAGGGCTTAGATTACGGACCAAACACTGTTGAATTGAACATTGATGACCAACGTTGGATTAAAGCAATCAGGCCCCCTCTTGGGACCCAGAAAAGATCAATCCCATCCATATTGACAGGTGGCTGCTACACTTGGGGAAGGAAATCAAAAAGATGAGAGGAAGCAATAAAATGCCACTGTACAAGGTAATATCATCACTATCATTTTGTTAGTGAGAATCTGAAATTCAGAAGATTCGAATGATTTACCCAGGCAGTAGGTTACAGAGTGGGGATAGAAAACTAAGATGGACTTCAAAGACCACATGATTAATCAAGCCATCCTTTATTTTAATTTTCTCTTTACATATTAACTAGAATAAATTAAATTTCATGGTGTTTTTCGTAGCACAGCACCTTATTTTCCCTGTCTGTTATGTTATGGTGAGAAATAAAATGAATCTGTATCAATGGTATATGAGTAATGTGTAAGTGACTAATAATTAGTTTTAGCATGCTTTTAATAATATAAATCATTTTGAGTTTCTAGTACAGTGGTCATTTTCCAGTTGATTAGTATTTAAAAGAATTCATGACAAAAATTGAAATAATAATAGCAAACAGTTCTCTAGAATTTAGTATTTGTAAGGCAGTGCTCTACATGCCTTCCGTATATAAAGTTATTTAATTTTCATCATGCTAATATGAAGTAGTAAATTAGTTATGGCACAAATATAGGATAAGCTGCTATCAGAGAACAAAATTAAAGTGTCTATGGAAGAGAGAAGACTATTATCCTCTTTGTCAGTAGTCCATGGTGGAGTTGCTTTATGTCATCATTCAGGGATTTGGACTAGTAGCCGTCATGCCCAGTAGGCAGCTTCCACCTCTGGCTCCAGTGCAGTTGCTTCAATTATTGTCAAGAAGGGGAAAAAAGAGAAATGGGGCAAGCTACTTTCCCTGAAAGGGAGATATAGGAAGAACACCCATTCCTTCTTATACACAACTGCCCTGAATCCAGACACATGAGCACACTCGGTTGCCAGGGAGTCAGGGGATTCCACTCTGGGGGATGTCCCTACCACTATCTGAAATTCTCAGGTTTCTATTCCTAAAAGGCAGGAAACGAACATGGATATTGTGAAACATAAAATTTTAACCATAGTAAGTAATGCCATTATTACATTTTGCAGGTGAAGAACCAAACTCACACCTATCATTATTAGTAAAGTCAGCATTTATCTGAGGCACTGTGACTCAAAGATCATAGTTTTAATCATCATGGGATGTTGTCTACATTAAAAGGTGTCTTTTTTGTTCGTTTTCTTTTTGGGGGGAGGGGTTGTTTGTTGGTTGGTTGGTTGGTTGGTTTGGTTTTAGAGGTGTTACCCAGGCTGGGTCCTGTGGCTATTTGTAGGTGAGATTACAGTGCATGCAGCTTTGAACTTCTGTCCTCAAGTGTTCTTATATACTATAGACACACAAAAAATATTTACCCCAAATAGGTCTTTTCTTTAAAGACACTATTAGCCCTAGTTTGGTGGCAGAAATGTTTTCCCTAAAATATTAGGGAACGGTTGGCACTTTATTCTTTCAAAAGTCTTGTTTTTGCCTATACACAATACATATTGATATGTAGAGACAGTTATAGATATGCATAGATATGTATGTCAATAGCTATATCTGTTTGCAATATATACCTCTAATATCATTCTATAAAGCTGTTAGATATGTAGATGAGATATATATTTTAGAACAGCTTAGATTTTCATATTATGTTAAATTATAGTGAAGAAAAGAAACATCAGAAAATTAAATTCTTTTAGCTGTCCAAACCCTTTCTTTTTAAAACTGCGTTGTTATAATTTTAAGTTTACTAAATGTATAATAGACACAAGAGAATAAATGGGTTAGAGTTCTTTCATATAATGTGTCCTTCATTGCACATTTACATTTTCTTATAAACTACTAAGTCTATAAATAGTAAAATCATTTGACATTGTAGTAATTTTCCATTTTCCAATATTGGCCTATTAATGACCAAGAAAACATCATATGACTAAAAATCACAAGCACATTTTTTGTCTTCATCATGTTTCATAGCAGGGCCCTCTGCACCTTTGCATGGCTTAACACAATTCAGGGGATTTTTAATTTATCACAACTGATTTCTGTGACATTAAACTACAGATGGTGGTTGCATGTACAAGATAAATATTTGAACATCAAGACCAATGCAATACCCAAATATAATTTATAATAAAGGTCAGCTTCCTGAATAAATTATGAGTAATGGCCCCCAAAACTCACTTTGTATGATATTTAGTGATGCTATGTGTTACTCTGTGGTTTACTGAAATGCCACAGGAGATAATGTAGGTCTCAGTCTAATTTCTACTGGTTATCCCACCTCGTGTTCTGGTAAGAAAATATTGTCCTCTGAATGTACTGTCAAATAAATAAATCAACTTCCAAATTACATTATTCCCATGCTGAAATCACTTATAATCATTCATTCTCACATTTATTCATTCTTTCATTTTATAAATCTCTGTGCACTAATAGTATGTCCATGTATGGAATATAAGACAAAACTAAGACACATTCACTGTTTCTGAAGAATTTCAAATATATGTTCAGATATAGGACATAAATACTTTATAAATTAAATAATTATAAAAGGCATTAGATACAATTCACTAGATAATGAACTCTGCATTTAATTAATTCCACAGAAAATCAACAATTAAAGAAATTATTTTTGTGTGGCATATTTACAGAGCAATTTCAGGAGATGGTGGGGATGTATTAAATATACATTCATAAAAGATTGGAAAGATAAGGGAAATGAGAGAGGAGGTTTGTGGGCATTGGAAGAAGAATCTCTAAACAATATTTCCAGAATAGGAAAGAACATATTTTATTGGAGAATGAGTGATTAAAGAAGGAGGCTAGGATGCAGATCTCTGCTGGGAGGCATGGGGTGATATGCTTGGCAAGTTGATTTTTTTCTCCTGAAAAGTTTTATAGAAATGTTCTAAGAGGGAACTTGATGATTTGCATTTCTTCTCCAGCTTTGACAGAACCCTTCTCAAATATTTTTTATTATTTATCTTTCTTTTACATTTTGAGTAAACTTATCTGGAAGATTTAATGAAAGTTAGTAGTTTTGTCTCTTCAGTTTTCATTTCAGAAGAACTATAATTGACTCTTCCTTTACTGAAGATATGAATATTATAAAAACGTTGGCAGAGTTTTTCTGTCATTAACAACTTACTGCTTTTTACTTTTCTTATTACATTCATTTAAATGCATCTTTATTGAAATATGAGTGTTAATCCATGAAGTTTGTCGACTTAATATGTATTTTTCAATTATTTTAGTATAATCATAGAATACAACCCTCACAATCTGCCTTCCCAGCCCACCACTCACCCTCCAGCCCTATTTAGCCACTTATCTACTGTCTATCTCTATTCATTTCCCAATTCTTGACTCTCAAGTAAAAACAATCATACAATATGTGGTCGTTTATGACTAACTTTTCAAGTTTCTTCCATATTGTAAAATGTATCTGGGTTTTGTCCCTTGTTACTACAAACTAATATTTTATTATAAGGGTATATTTATCCATCGGTTGACTGGATTTTCGGTTATTTTCACTTTTTGGTGAATGAATGATGCTACTGTGAATACAAATATTTGTGTGCAAGTTTTTGAATGAATGTGTGTTTTCATTTCTTTGGATATGTATCTAGGACTGGAATTTCTGGGTCATAAAGGAATTTCTATATTCAATATTTAGTTTTACACCTTAGATATTTCATTTTACATTCCCATCCATATGTGAGTGTTTTAATTTCTTCATATCCATGACAACACTTGCTACTTTTAATTTTTGTATTATTATTAGATGCTTCCCACTTGGGTGTGTAGTTATATCCCTTTGTGATTTTTTATTGGCAATTCACTTAGGTTTCATGATGTTGAGCATTTTTTCATGTCCTCATTGGCCCTTTATATCTCCTTGGGGGAAATGTCTATTCAAGTCCTTTGCCAATTTTAAAATTGGGGGTGATGTGTCTTTTTACTGCCCAATGTTCTTACATCACTATTCTTTCTCTCATTAAATTGTCTTGGCATCCTTGTTGAAAATCAATTGACCATAAGTTAATGGATTTATTTTATTTTATTTATTTACTTTTTAAATTAAATCATAGCTGTGTACATTAGTGCAATCGTGGGGTACAATGTGCTGGCTTCGTATACAATCTAAAACATTCTCATCAAACTGTTTAACATAGCCTTCATGGCACTTTCCTAGTTGAATGGATTTATTTTAAATCAAACTCAGATTCTATTTTTAGAATCTATGTGCCTATCATTATATCAATATCGTACATTTAGGATTATTGTAGCTTTGTAGTAACTTTTGAAATCTGTAAGTGAGTGAGTTTTCCAAGTTTTCTTTTCTGAGATTATTGTGGCAATTATGGGTCCCTTATAGTTGTTTGTAAATTTTAGGACCAGCTTGTCAATTAAAACAAAAGCCAACTGAGGTCTTGGTAGAGATTACATTGACTCTCTAGAAAATTTGGGAGGCATTTCCATTTGTAGTAGGCAGAATACTAGATCCCCCAATGATTTTTATGTTCTAATTCCCAGAAACTGTTAATATATTATGTTACATAGGAAGGGGTATTAATGCAGTTAATCAGCTGACCTTAAATGGGAGAGTTATAAGGAATATCAGACTGGGCCACTGTAAACATGAGTGTACTTACAGAGTAGTGTCTACCAAAGGAGTTAGAAGAGTCAGTGACAGAGAAATAGCTTGTAAGAAAGATTTGACCAGGCATTTATGGATTTGAAGTTGAGCAGGGCTGTGAGCCAAAGATTGTGGGCAATCTCTAGAAGGTGGCGAGGTAAGACAACCAAATGTCTCCTGGAGTCTCCAGAGATGTCATCCTACTTACAACTTGGTGTTGAACCAGTGAGACCATAAGGTAAAACAAGGCTCAAGAACTCTTTCGGATTAAAGGAGACTAAGGAGACATGTAATTACATGCAATGTGTGATCCTGCACTGGATGCTGGGCCAGAGAAACCACATTGGCTGAACATTTAACAACATTTGAAGAGTTATACAAATGAATTAGTAGTATTGTATCAAACTTAATTAATTTATTGCTTTTGATAATTGTACTGTGGTTTTATAGGTTGCTAATATTTGGGGGAAATGGGTAAGGAATATAGAGGCATTCTTTGCACACTTACAGAAATTTTTTATAAATCTGAGATTATTGCAAAAATAAAAGTGAATAAATAAAGCCAAATTAGTTTTTAAAATGATTTTATTGTAGGAAGGAATCCCGTAACTATTCCCTACTATGCTGATGTTGTATTGCTTTGCTATTTACTAGTTGAAAAACAAAGACCAATGTTAATAGCTGCTTTAAAAAAAAAAAGCTCACAATTTGGTAAATAGATACTAAATGTATAAATCAAGAAAGATTAAAAAATGTCAAAGTAGAAACATATTTTACTTTAACTTTTTTGATCCCAGATTTTCACATGATCCTCTCATACTTTCAAAACAACTATCAAATAACTCCCAGTCCCTGTATAAACCCATAGTGTATACATCTTTTTTTGTGCCAGATAAAACTTATTATTTTCATAAGTTTCTATGTGTTTCCTTTTCTGCATTCCAACTCTTTCATGTCAGTGTGCACGCGCACACACACACACACACACACACACATCACATTTTTCTTTTAGGAATAGCTTTTTTATTCTTCAGTTGCATATCATATTGTTTTCATCTGGATAATGTTTAAAGCTTTCCTTCAAACTAACATCCTCCTTGAAACTTTTCTTCTGCCAATCTGGAAGACAAGTACAATATCTGGCCTAACTGTAAATATTCTCACACTTCTAAGTACCAGCAATTACATGGAAATGGGTGAGAACTTCTTAGGTAACAAGGAGTATACCTGTACCCACATGTGTCTCTACAATTTTTGCATATAAATTACTTTTTGGTACTTTGATTTTTGTAATGACCCATGAACCAGATTGCTGTGGAACGTTCCACAGAAGGAACAAAGTACGACAAACTCAGCATTTCAATTATATGGATGATGTCTCCTATTTATTAAGTTCAGAGACTTAAAAAATATAGCTATTATTATTTTCAAATGAAATAGTTGCAGCTTGCCTACATTTGAAAGCCAGGTTCCTTGCTTGATAAAATATGTGCTATAATAGTGTAAATTATATTTTTAGAATTTGAATATTTAATACCTTGAAAAACAGTGAGCAGACAGAAAAGAGAGCAGAGATCACTAAACTATTAATTTTAAAGAGATGTTGCTATATATTTAGAAAGTTGGAATAATGCAGACATTGTAAACCCTTGTAGTATCCACTAAGCTTACTAAGCTCTTCAATTAGGTTAACTCAAAAATAATTTATAATTTCTTACCACTGACAAAGTTTTATCCTTGGAATTAAAATATTTTCCACTATAATAAAAATTCAAGGCCAGTGTTTTGAAATATTGAGCCAGATGTTTAAAAATATTTTCTTCTTAAAATATTTATCCAGTAAACAATTATAAAAAGCAACCAGATAGAAATGCATTAGCATTGAAAACCTCATTGGTGAAATAATGACTTACATTCACACATATAAAATGTGTGACTCTGAAAAGATTTCACAGATTTTATTTAGTTTAATTCAATTGGAAAGCCAAAATCAACGGCTTGGTTACATGTTTGATGTGTGAATTTCTCTCTTGGCCAACACACTGTTACATGAAGATATAAGGGTTTGAGTAAACAACTGTAATTTGGAATAAGAGATTAGCTGCTCTGTTTCACTTCAGTGGTGGTCCTTGGCCCTTATTCAGAGAACCCAGAGCAGCCTTTCACCACTGAAAAGGAGTAGAAAAGCTTAGTGTTTTAGCAGTAGATCTGCTTTGTGAAGGTCTTGGAAATGTGGGCATGAAAACCAAATGAAGCGTTGGGAATAGCTGATTCAATGTTCAGTTTTATGCTCTCGAGTCTTTGACTTCTAACCTGAACAAATGGAAAATCAGAACTAGTATGATAACTCATTGGATATAAATCATCTCTGTGATTACTTGACATTGTATTTAATTATCCAGCAAGAGTTTTGTTTTACTTTTAGTCAGCAAGTAGTAGTTCATGTATTTTTACTTTCGGTTTTCACTCCTAGCTTCACTATTTGAGCAAAAGGTTTTACCTGCTTTCTATTTTTAAAAATGTATTTTCTCTCAACTTGAGATTTATACTCTTACCAAAATTTTAACTGTACAATAAAGTGTTTTTCTATAGGGACAATTGTTGGCCATAGCAATAATATTGTATAGCAGAACTTTAAAACTTTATTCATCCTGCTGCACTGACACTTCATGCCTACTGATTAGTAACTCTCCATTTTACCCTTCCACAAGCAATCCCATGCTGCTTTCTGATTCCATGAATTTGACTCTTTTAGATACCCCATGTATGGAATCATGTCACATTTGTCTTTCTGTGCCAGGCTTGTTTAATTCAGCACAATGATCTCAAGAATCATTCCTGTTGTTGCATATTGGTGAATTTTCTTCTTTTGTAGAGCTGAGTATTATTCGTTATGTGTTATGAGCCATATTTTCTTTATCCATTTATCTGTCAATGGACGGTTATAGCAAGAGGTTATAACAACAAGAAATTCATTCCATCTCATGGCTACTATGAATACTGCCTTAATGAATGACATTTTTTTTCAAAATACTTAAATAGAAATATCAGCTTTGAGGAAGAACAGCAATGGAGGCATCATTCTTGTTTTGAAAATACGTTGCAAAACTATAATAATTAAATGGTGATGGCATAAAGACAGACATAGACCAATGGAAGAGAATACAAAGCCCAGAATAAATTCACACATTTATGGTCAACCTGTCTTCAGTAGAGGTGCCAAGAATAAGCAAGGGGGAAATATAGTCTCTGCAAAAAATGATGTTGGGAAAACTGGATGTCCATATGCAAAAGAATGACATTGGACACTTACATTATTCACAAAAATTAACTCAAAATAAATTAAAGACTTAAAACAAAAGACATGAAACTATAAAGCCCTTAGAAAAATATATAAAGAAAAAGCTTTACATTGGTATTGGCAATCATTTCATGCATAGGACAAAAAAGTACAAACAACAAAACCAAATGTAAGTGGAACTATATAAAATTAAAAACTTCTACACAACAAAGTAAACAATCAACAGAGTAAAGAGGCAACCTATGAAATGGGAGAAATGTTTGGAAACCATGTATATAAAAAAGGGGTAATATACAAAATATCTGAAGAATTCATTCAAGTCCACAGCAAAAGACAAAAATGAATAAAAACTTCTTAATAGCTCCATTAAAATACTCAGAGGAGTTGAATAGATATTTTTTCCCAAAGATATACAAATGTCCAACATGTGTATCAGACAATGTTTTACATAATTAACCATCAGAGAGATGCAAATATAAACCCTGAGATGTAATCACACAGATGACAGACTGGCTATTATATAAAAAAAAAAAAATTGAAAGATAAGTGCTGTGGATAAGAAGAACGTGGAGAAACTGGACAAATTTCACACTGTTGATGGGAATGCAAAATAATCTCTGGAAGATACTATAGAGGTTTTCAAAATTAAAAATGGAATTACTATATGATCTAACACTATCACTTTTGGGTATTTATCCAAAATAATTGAAATCATGAGCTTGCAGAGATACTGGTATTAACTTATCTCCTAGCCTAAAAAAATTACTGAATCTATGGAGATGTTTCTCTTTTTAACCTGAACATAGCATCTTTGCATATTTTCCTCTGGCAACTTCGGAGAAGGAACAATGCTATAAATACCTTTCTAAATAGTAAAAAGAAATTATTTTAGAATTTACTGAAAAACATTGAAGAGACATGCATTCACTCATATATTTATATATGAAATGGGGTTTTAGAGTGATTTTAAACATTTAAAAGTGTCAATATTATTTTGAACAAGTTACAATTATATTTTCTGAACTTGTAGGTAAAACAATGAGAATTCCGAGGTGCTACACAAAGTTAAAGGATATGGGGTTACACTTGCTATGCATTTTTTCTTCGTCTTTCACCTGCTGTTCCAGAAAGACAAAAGTGGAGGTGCTTGAAAAAGTGTCTTTGTTCCTACTAAGGAAAGGAAATTGTCTAGATTAAGTTTAGACCCTGGAAAACGCCTTGAAGAATTAGTAGAAGAACCAAATAACCTACAACATTATAGCAGTGCATTTAATAGTTTTCAGTGATGAATTCCAAACAATGAAATATCAATATGAAATTTTATTTTCAATCCTTAAAACAAATATTTACCATGCTTATCTTATTAATAATTTGATTTATTTCAGAACACATGGATTTAAGTACATGCTAATTATTTATAAAATTATATTTGAGATTACTCTTATGAACTCTAGGATTGTGAAGAAAAAGAACAGCATTTTTCCTTATTGGCAGCAAAACCATATACATTAGGTTAAATTTTAAAATCTTCTGCTTTTATTTCTGACTAACAAGAAAAAAGAGTAGACTAATTAATAATTACGAGTCAGTATTTGGTGGTTCAAAAAGGATGATGATTTTATGCTTCCTTGCATAATTCCAGAATAAGTTTCTTACATCTTCAGCATTTACAAGCACAATGTACCAGAATCATTTTCCAATGAGGCCGATATTTGAGGAGTGTTGATGATAATGATAGTATAGTTACAAATCTTTTCATATTCTGTTCCACTTCTATAAACATGAGAAATAACATACAGGGCCAAGTTATAATTGTCCATATACCACCCTGATTGTGTTTTATCTCACTCAGAGATGATTATTACATATGCATATGAAAGCTTATTCCAATTTTCTAACAGGATTTTTATGCACACAAAGATAAGGAAGTGAAATGCAGCCTCAAAAGAAAAGGAGTGTACTATACATCTTAACATTAATGCTGATGTAAAAATGAAATATTCACATTTCTAATGACAGATTCAACCATTAATAGGTTGGAACAAGTATTAGCTGATCGTGTAGTACTTCTCTTTGGTGTCTTGATGAAGGTTGACATTTTTGACATTAAGGGTTAATTAGTTGCCACTCAGAATGAGGTCACAAATGGCTAATTGCACCTTCAGCTAGGTAATTACTGTCATGTATCAAATTCTCATTCCATGTAATTATACAGGAATCAGGTGCTCTGGCTGCTCACCTAGGAATACGTCTGCCTTCCAACTCCTCTCTGTGGGAATCCCAAAGTTTTACATAGGAAGTGATTTCACTTGCAATTTGACCTGATGACTAATTTGATATGCAGAAAATTCCATGCCACCCTTTCACATCATGGTCCTAAGGATGTCATCCAGTTCCACTTTAATGTTTCTGGCTTCTCTGATTTTGTAATTTTGGTGCTGTCAGCTTCTATATTGCTGCTAGAAGGTTAGATATTCATTAAATTCATCTAGGCTATTCCAAACCTTCATCTTCTTTACCCAAAATAACTGCTGAAGCTTAGTTTATCATCAATATTTATAAAAATGGCTGGATGTCTCTTAAATAAAGAATCAGAGGTAGGGTGCAGCTACATGAAATAAAGTTTTCTCCAGTAGTGATTCTATATGCATTAGGATTGACCAGTTCCTTGGTTTTGCATCAATGGACAGATAAAAATTAAGTAGTTCAGGCATTTTGCAAGAAGGAAATAATACTGGATTTATGACTCTTCCCACTTCACTGGAATGCATTCCTGGGTTAAACTGGAGAATGCGTTTTTCTGGTTCTCAATGGAACATGGCATAGGAGATTAATTTAGCTGCTTGTGTACTCTCTAATCTGATGCAGAAGTCAATGTTAACAGTTATAAACATTAGGATCTGCACTAATGGGTGTTGCTCCCTTATTAACTAGGCAGTTTAAAAACCTGAAGTTTATTGTTAGGCCAATCAGCATCCTTTTTCTGGCTTGAAAAGGAGGAAATGCCTAGATTCAGTTCAGTTAAAGATTATGTGTGTGTATTTCTATAATTTCAATGTATTATGTAAATATTTCACTTGCATTTTGTAATTAAAATAGTCAAATATGTGATATTGGTGATATTGGGGGTATGCTCATTCACATTTTGTTCACGAAAAAGTCAGGTGTATTTATAGTTGCTGTATGTACATGATTTGTAAGAGTGAAATATTTCCTCTGAATGTAATAGTACATTTCTATTGCAGTCCTTATGTGAACAGAACTCCCGTGGAAGATATTGACAATTTCAAAAATGTGTTTCAAATCAGTATCCACTGGGAATGTACAACAGAATTATTTTCTTTTTCTCTCTCTTTTTCTCTATCATATACACACACTCACAATGACTAACATCTGAATAGTGTTTTAAACTATAGGTTTCAAATATGTTATCCTATTGAATTAGTCATAAATTTGTGAGGAAGATCTTTTACAGATGAGATATAAAAGAAGTTTTCCATCTCCAAATCTATGTTTTCTCGCTATTAGAAATTAATCATCTTTAGTTGTAATAGAAATAGAATGTTTTAAAATTCCTGATCTAGGAAAACTGTCAGTTTCAATATGGATTTACTATGTATAAATGGTACCCTTTTAATCACCCTAAATATTATGCAGTCAACTATAAAGAGAGATAAAAAATTTTTATATTATTCTCTTTTTATGTCAAAGACACTAAGAAACTTATGTAAACTTATGTTACCATAGGTAGCAAGTCCCTGGACTTAAAACGAAATGATAATAGGGAAACATGCCACTGAAGTGGGCCTTTTGAGGGAAAATACCATGTAAATGGTGTCTAGCTTGAAGTGAAGCTTCTTACAAGCTTCTTTTCATAGACCAAAGAATCATTGAATTGCTAACACACTAGAATGGAAATTTATTTTTAATGTTTCCTAAAGATTACATTTCAGCACCAAAAACAGACATTAAATGATATGTTATTCAATTAGTTATTTAACTTAGCTGCTCCTGTACTCCATAACCTGAAGCAGAACTCAATATTAACCATTATTTAAGCATAATGGCGAAAAGCACTCCAGAGGAGAGATGAGTGGTAATAAATCACACAGCAGAGATGAGAGATTATTCTGGGAAAATATCACTGAGGGAGAGCCATCTCACCTGAAATCTAAAGGATAATGACAAGAAGATAGTTAGGTCAATGTGGTGATGAACTTTCCAGGCCAACAAAACAGCAAATACAATACTCTGCTGCAGGAAAGGGCATCAAAGAGACTGAAGTGCCCAGAGCACAGAGAGTCAGGAAAGATCAGCTACAGGCAAAGTAGTAGAAATTAGATGCTTTAGGCCTTATGTCATTTTAAGAACTTCAGATTTTATTTAAAACTTCGTGGAAAGCAATTGATTAATTATAAGCAGAGAGATATAATAATGCCTGTATTTTAAAAAATGACTCTAGTTAGACGCTAAGTTTGATTGGGATGAAATAGCAGTCATGGGGCTATTTCTGTAATCCAGGTGAGAGGGAATGGTAACTGAAATAAAGCAGATGACCAGTCCAAAATGGGATAATACTGTTATTTAAGATATGGATTTATCAGGACTCGATGATCAACTGGATGTGGAAAAGTGAGAGTGAAGGAACATTCTAAGAAGTATTTCAAGTTCTGGGCTGTGGAACTAGGTACATCATAGTGTCATTTTATGATATAGATAATGATCAGAGATAACCAGGTCCATGTGGATTAGGGGTCGGAAGGGGATATAAAGTTCTGGATGTGTTATGGTAGACAAGACCATGAGAGACCAATGGAAATGAAGCCAAGACAGGTGTGTATGCAAAGCTAGTGGTCAATTTTACTGTCATTTTAATATTGTTGAGCATAGGAATAATTGGTAAGTAGATATGAAATAATTTCTGTAATAACAAAATGTCAGAATTTGGGGAAAATAAGATGCCAAAAATTTTTACATAATATATGTTATATTTATAAAAGTCTCAATGGACTATTATGGTACTTGTGAGGTAAAATTAGTTTTATTCTTTTTTTTTTTTTTAATAGAAAGACCTCTGAGTCACTAAGTCATGAAATGTTGATTGTTTGACATAGCTGAAACTGCTCAACCCATAAATGCATCAATGTACAAAGTTATGATATGATAAAAAAAAAAAAAGGTAAGAAAAGAAATTCAAGTTTTTTCCAACATTTGAGGGTGGAGCAAGATGGCAGCCGAGTAACAGCTTCCTTGCAACTGGGCATGGTGAGACTGGGGAGAAAAGACTTCAGGCATCTCTGGCAGGCAGGATCTGCCCAGAAACTTCCCTCTGGGGACACAGGGAGACAGCATGAGACTTCTGGACACCATGAGGAAGGCAAAAGTGGCGGAGATTGGGCAAGTAGTTGCATCTGTTCCTTAGGTATAATCCTGTCAGCAGCTGTGGTGGGGCAACAGTGGGACTGCAGGCTGGAAAGGCCTTGCCTGTGAGCTGCTCAGGTTTCTTTTGGACTTGGCACGAGGTTGAACTGCCTTGGGAGAACTTGGGCAAGAGTTCATGGGTCTTTGAGTATTGTCTGGGACCCCAGACTGGGTCACGAGCCAGGCAGAGCAATCAGTGTTTGGTTGTGGGCTGTGTGGAGCCAATGTGGGAGAACTGCCCTGGCAAGCTCCACCCTTAGGGTCATAGAACAAACATTGGGTGGAGCAAGTAATCTAGTGACTGAGCAGCCTAAAGGTGGAGACAAAGACGCCTTGCAGCCTTAGCCCTCAGGGGCATAGGGTGAGACTGGTTTTGGCACACTGGGTAAGTGGATAGCCACTTAAGGAGTGATCCCAGCCA
>CAUYRH010108978.1:0-18780 GCA_963574655.1 Perodicticus potto | reverse complement strand
TGTATATTTCTTTCCTTTTTTTTGAGACAGAGCCTCAAGCTGTCACCCTGGGTAGAGTGCCATGGCATCACAGCTCACAGCAACCTCCAATTCCTGGGCTCAAGTGAGTCTCCTGCCTCTGCCTCCCAAGTAGCTGGGACTACAGGCACCCGCCACAACGCCCGGCCATTTTCTGGTTGCAGCCGTCATTGTTGTTTGGCGGGCCTGGGCTGGATTCGAACCCGCCAGCTCAGGTGTACATGGCTGGTGCCTTAGGCCATTGAGCCACAGACCCAAGCCTCTTTTCTTTTTGAGACAGAGCCTCAAACTATTGCCCTGGGTAGAGTGCCCTGGCATCACAGCTCATAGCAACTCCTGGGCTCAAGTGATTCTCTTGCCTCCGCCTCCCAAGTAGCTGGGACTACAGATGCCCACCAGAGCACCTGGCCATTTTTTAGTTGTAGTTGTCATTGTTGTTTGGCAGGTCCAGGCTGGATTTGAACCTGCCAGCTCTGGTGTATGTGGCTGGTGCCTTAGCTGCTTGAGCTATAGGCACTGAGCCTGTTTGATTTTTTTAAAGTGGTTTCATAGTTTGGGGTCATACATTTAAGTCTTTAGTCTAATTTGAGTTGGTTTTTGTGTATAGTGAGAGATAGGATATAGAGCTAGTTTTATTCTTATGCATAGATACCCAGTTTTCCCAGAACCACTGGGTGTTCTAGGTACCTCTGTTGAAAATTGGTTGGCTGTAAACACATGGATTTATTTCCATGGTCTCTACTCTGTTCCATTGGTTTATAAGTCTTTCTATGTCAATACCATACTATTTTGGTTATTATAGCTTCGTAGTATATTTTGAATTCAGGTAGTTTGCCTCCAAAACATTTATTTATTTATTTTTGAGACAGAACTTCCTTTGTCACCCTTGGTAGAGTGCCATGGGGTTATAGCTCACAGCAACGTCAAACTCTTGGGCTCAAGTGATTCTCTTGCCTCTGCCTCCCAAGTAGCTGGGACTTAGGTGCTGGCTACAATGCCTGGCTATTTTTAGAGATAGTCTCGCTCTTGCTCAGGCTTATCTGGAATTCCTGAGCTCAAGCAATTCACCTGCCTTGGCCTCCCAGAGTACTAGGATTATAGTCATGAGCCACCACAAAAACCACTTTCTGTTTTTTTCTGAGACTTTGTTGCCCTCAGTAGAGTGCCATGGTGTCATGCTCATAGCAACTTCAAGCTCTTGGGCTCAAGGGAGTCTCTTGCCTCAGCCTCCCTTACTAGCTGGGACTACAGGCATCCATCACAAGGCCAGCTATTGGTTGTTGTTGTTTTAGCAAGCTTGGGCCAGGTTTGAAGCCACCAGCCCCAGTGCATATGGCTGGTGCCCTCATCAGTGAGTATGGGCGCCCAAACAAAAAACACTTTCTATTTAACTTTATAAGTTCTCATTCTGAAGTGGTTTATTAATTCAAGTTTTTCTTCTATTTTATGTCATCATTACAGAGCTTTCATTTATTTTGTATGATCATTTTTTCAAATGGTATTTACTCCTGACAATCATTTTTATTGTATTATCATAGATCATGCTAAAGAATGTTGGATAAAGTTTTTTTATTTATTTTTTTAAAGTTTTTTTTTTTAACTTATTTATTTATTTGCGACAGAGCATCAAGCTGTCACCCTGGGTAGAGTGCTGTGGTATCACAGCTCACAGCAACCTCCAACTCCTGGGCTCAAGCAAGTCGCCTGCCTCTGCCTCCCAAGTAGCTGGGACTACAGGTGCCCGCCACAACGCCCAACCATTTTTTGGTTGCGGCCGTCATTGTTGTTTGGCGGCCTGGGCTGGATTCGAACCCACCAGCTCAGGTGTACGTGGCTGGCGCCTTAGCCGCTTGAGCCATAGGCGCTGAGCCGGATAAAGTTTTTTTAAAGGTATTGTCTTACTTAGACCTATTAGATGAGCAACCTAAAGTTTCTATTCAGGAAAACAATATAAACTTTTATTTTATGTTTAAAATTTGAAATGCATTTCTTTGAAATTCTTTTAAATCTTTTATTGCACACAGGAAAATCAAGATCCTTTGCAGTCTGCTAAGGAAGATGATGAGATTGGAAAGGCCCAGGATGCTTTCTGGGTAAAGATCACATTTATTTTGTAGTCTTTGTGCAGGTTTGTTCTTTCTAGTTCTGTCTCCCAGGGCCATTAGCAAAATTGTTCTTCTGTTGCTTAAACCAGAAGCAGAGAAATATTTTTTTACTCCTTCTCTAATCTCCACATCCAATTTATCACCATGTCTAGTCAGTTTACCTTTGTTAAAGTTGAAGTTGTCAAAATCCAAATAAAGTCATTAATGTTAAGAAAACTTTGGCAGATAGAACCGGGAAAGCCGTGAAAAGAGGGTTCTCATACCTGGTAACAAAAAAGGACTATGAAACCTCAACCTTGCATGAAAAATACTTTTTCAAGGACATCTGCCCTTCCAACTTCTTCCTCAGATTGGCATCACCCTTATTATTAATCTTTGTAGCCAAAAATAATTATTTCAAAACAAGTATCTAATCCTAATTTTTTCCTTTAAAAACTTTTGTCTGCCTTTACCTCCTTCATGTACACATAGTTTACATTATGGCATATGTGTCTCCCTTTCAGGGCTGTACTTCCAAATAAACACTTTCTTTTAGAGAGCGTCTTGGTTATTTAGCGTGACCCCTTCCTCCACCTTACCAGTATCCTGCTCTAAACTATCTTGTGTCCAGCACTGTTAGAGGTGGGTCATGGTAATAAACAAAACACATAATTCCTGACCTAATGGAGCTTACACTCTGGGTTACTAAACAGAGTAGTGGGGGAAAAACAATATGGTGAAGGCAAATAATTGAGGGTGCAAGGAGGCACTTGATCTACTCTAGGGAAGATGGTCCTGGAAGGCCAACCTGAAAAAAGTGGTACTTCAGCTTAGATCTAAGGGGAGTTAGGCAAGTGGAAGTGGTGATGCAGTCTAAGCCTAGAACAGCCAGTGCAAAGGCCCTGGGGTGCCGAAGAGTTTGACTTATTCTAGGACTCATTAGGGAAGTCAGAAAACGTTGACAGATCAGAGCATGCAGAGCCCTGCAGACTAAAGTGAAAGGTTTGGATTATTTCTGTATGTGGGGGAAGGTATAGTGAAGTTTTAAGCAAAAGAGAAGCCGAGTGTGAATCTCTACTGAGTGATCTCACATCAGTTTGTAACCTTTCCCATCTTTGCTGTTACTATCCCAGAAAGAGCCTGATCTGTCGGGGTGGTGGTGAGGATTAAAAAGGAACATCTGCAGAAAACTTAACACATGTGGCACAAAGAGGCTCACTCTGATAACTTTAAAAAGGAAACATTCTGTTTAAATAGAGTAATTTGAAATGCTGCTTCCCCATTTAAATCGGGACAAAGAATAAGTGGAATTTTTGAGCTGTATACAGTGAAATGACTCCTTATTAAAATGGTATTGTAATTTAGCCAGCGTGAATGGACTGCATTTCTTTTTTTTTTTTTTTTTTTTTAATTTTTTTTGGAGAGACAGAGTCTCACTTTATTGCCCTCGGTAGAGTGCCGTGGCGTCACACAGCTCACAGCAACCTCCAACTCCTGGGCTTAGGCGATTATGTTAGCTCAGCCTCCTGAGTAGCTGGGACTACACGCACCTGCCACAAGGCCCGGCTATTTTTCCGTTTTGCAGTTCAGATGAGGCTGGGTTTGAACCCACCACCTTTGGTATATGGGGCCAGTGCCCTGCTCGATGAGTCATGGGCACTGCCCTGGACTGCATTTCTTAAGGACTAAAAAAAACTATTCTTTTATTTTTATTTCCACTCAGCTCTCTAAGGTTCAAAATCCTATCTTTTATAGATAATTAAGAAAAAAATCTGTTATTCAAGTGTATATATTTTAGAAGTATATCTTGGCTAATGTCTAGGTAAAAAGACCAATTTCACTACAGTCAATTTGCATGTTTATCCACTTCCACTATCTGTTAATTATTAGTTTAATTTTCTTCCTACTATTCTGGTCTTTTATGATACATAATGAGTGATCTTCAGCTTTCATTCTTTAGTGTTTCAGAATCTCCAACATTACTAAGGCTTTTCACATATTGATAGCTGTAATTCAAGGGAAGTTTTTCTTAGTCCGTGGTTCTCAGACTTTAACGTGGATCAGAATCACGTGAAGTCCTTCCCCCTTCAGTCTCTGAAGTCAACAAGTCCCCAGGTGACACCAATGCTGCTGATGTCTAAAACCACATCTGAGAACTGTTAGCACAACGGATCTTCAATCATTTGTTAAATGATTGTTTCTTGTTCATGATAGAGATCTCTATTTTATATTTACTGTGTATTATTTTACATTGAATTACTATGCATTATTGGTAACAATATTATTAGAAATATTACTGTAAATATTCTTGGGGAAAAAGTAATTTGCAAACTATCACTTTTTAGCTTCAGTCGCTTATTACTGATGCAATCGATGATAAACAATTTCAGAAAATGAAAGAATATTTTCAACAGAAAGAGAGCCACTCTCCTCAAAAATATAATCATCTTCTGTTACGTCATCTGAACAGATCGATAAATAAGGCAAGTAGGTTGGTTTGTTTTGTGACTAAGGTTCAAATGTATAATTATAATGTTTTTAATTGAGTGTGGTCTAATACCTAGGAACTGGATAAAAATGAATTTCAGTATGTTTCACTGTTGCTGAAATGTATTCAGCGATTCTTCATAGATGATCCCAAACAAGACGAACCTTTGTTAATTCAGCAGGGGCTGATCCCAAAGATAAGTGTCATATTTTAATCTTATGTAGCTTTGGATAACTTAAAGAACTAGTGTGGATTTAGTTGCCTAGTGTTTTCTGTCCCTCTGAAATCCAATTTGAAAAGAAATTGATATCCATCTTATTGCCTATATCCAATCAAAAATTCAGCATGTTTTCAGATGTATTATACATGCTGGACAGAGCATGTGAGTAGTGTAGGGGATTGCAGACACAACCGTGTCTGTGCAGTAGCAGCATAGTTTTCATTATTTTAGTGAATTTGGGGAAGATGAATAGAGAATAGGTTCTATGTTAACAGACTTTATTGACTGAAACAGACCTACAAAAATTAATCAAACACTTCCCTTTGCCTTTGTAACAGCTCGCTTTTTCTACTTTGTGAACCTTGGCTGAATCTGAAAAAATGAATGGCACAATTTTTTTGCTTATTCAGAGTCACCCCAGTTTTGTAAAATTAACCTGGAGGTATGATCTTATGTGCCTTTATAATCTCATCTGGCGGTACAGCAGCTGTTGGCAACATCTCTTACTGCAGTTTCCTTCTTTTCGTGGTGAGGTTTTTAAGCATTGAGATGATTTGTTTTTTGGTAAGGAGAAGGGGGAAAAATGATCTGGCTGGTGATAAGGTCATTGGTTCCTCCGTGGGCTCTAGTTTCTAAAGTTTATTTGGGGGAGCTTGGGCTGTGTCTGCCCCTTCTTACTCTCAAATGCCTCTAAATTAGGAAGCTTCCCCTTAGAAGAGAAAGCATTAACTCCAGGCTTTCCCAGACTCCTCTCTGGAGCTTTAAAAGTGTTTGCAGGGGATTTAAAAAACTATGCTTATGCAAACTGTATGTATTTCATTTTGCATTTAACCCACTTGACTTTCTGATACACTAGCTACACTATCATGTGGATAATAGGAAGCAAAGAAGCAGAGATAAAACCCCAAAGGGAACAGAACAGGGATGACCCAAGGGTACCTTGGAAACGTAAGCTGCTTTTGGGGGGACTGTGTGTTGGAACATTCCCCACCTGGTCCAGATTTTTAAAATTATGTTTAAGAATGCCCTCTCGAGGTACGAAAGTGTCAGATCATATCTCTACTGGAGTTTTGAAATCAAATAGATTTTTCTGTTTTCCACTGGAATTCTAGTCGGTGATGGAAATTTCATAAGCATCATTTAGGTGCTGTTATTTCACATAGGTTTTGGCCTGGAGAGTAGGTTGAAGTTATCAGAGATACTGGGATGTTAGACTTTGTACTTCTGAAGACAACTGTGTTTGCAAACTCATGACAGAGTGTGCTTGGAAGTTCTTCCACTCCATAAGAGGAGAATTTCCTGCGGAAAGGAATGGGTTTAGTTCTATTCTATAAAATCCAGGAGGATTAAGCAACTTGTCCTGTACCATATTCCTAATAAGTTGTTGCTATTGTGTCTGGCCTCTGATATGACGCAGCTGTGGGGACAGCTGAGGTGTCTGTTAGATAGCATATGCTCACGGCACAGCAATATGTTCAGTGAGCACTTCTATTCCCAAGTGTGAGGATATACCCAACTAATTTATTAGAGAGGGAGATAAGCTTTGGGGGCTAGATGGAATGGTAACAAAAATATACTTTAAGGGCATAAGATTTTGAGCATGGATATAGGGAGGGAGAAAAAGTCTAATCTGTGAGTTCTGCTTTACAGAGGGACGTTTCTTCCCCTGTGCTGCCACAGAAAAGTGTTTCAGACGGTGGATGGTTTAGTCTAATACAAGTATTTTCCTGATTTGAGATCCAGGAAACCTTCCTTGGCATATTAGCATAGTGGTCCTCAGACCTTGTACATTACACTCACCTGGAGAGCTTTAACAAACACCCCTTGGGTGATTCTGATTTACTGGGTCTTGAGATGGATCCTAAACTTCAGCAGGTGGTTTTCAGAGCTCCCCAGGCTTTCCTAATGTATAGCCAAGCTTGCAAACTTACTAGTTTATAGTCTTTAACAGGAGTGCCTTGGGTTCTTGGCTTCAAAGTAAACAAAGTTTTGAGAGGCTTTGCTCTTGTAACAGTTGTTCCTCGTAAAGTTATGTTACTAATTTTATGTTCAGCTGATGATTTCTAACTATGCATGCAGGATTTTTTTTCTTGTTTTTTTGTAAAAGTGACCGGTCTTAGCAAAAATGTTTCAAAGATGGCTTTTACTTTCTGAATAGATACTATATATTCTGGAGAGAGTTACACAAGTTCATTTAAAATCATACCAACTGTAGTAAGTTAATATGAAATTGGATGTATATTCCCACAGAGGGAAAAATATCTCCAATTAGCTGGAGGCTTTTGGCGAAAGAAAGATAGCCTGGCCTAAGGCATATTTACTATAACCGTGAATACTTCTGGAGCATTTTCCAAATTCTGCATCTTCTTTGATCACAAGATTTCCCCTTGTGTTGGAGAGGTTCATTTATATTTTAAACTTTCCTCACTGTGGCTTTCTGGCGTTGATCTTGGCTGAGTTTCCATTTTTGCTGGTGATCTTGGAGAACTTATTACATAGTACAACTTTGTAGCAATGTGGTGTCATCCTGAAGTGTGACGAACGGGAGCCGGCACAGCCAGCCCCATTGAAATGTTACGGAATGGGAAAAGGTCTCGGAGATTGTTTTGCTCTAATGACAAAATTATCTTGAGAAATTTTCCTGAAATAAGCAGGCTTCAGTCTCACGTGGTGCCATCTGTGTTTCTTTTCCCGTGTACATAGTTTCCTGGTTTGAAAGAATGTTAGACTTCCTGATCTTGGAAGACCTAGATGCAGACACATCTCTGATGAGTGTCATGGAAGACTTCTTTGACACTGCCTTGGTAAGGGTGGGGGAGTAAATGCTTCCCTAAGCAAACGCCACTGGTAATTGGCAGGAGTCTTCAAGTTATTTACAAGACATGGTTTTCTAGAAGATGTATGTTTTGTTAAAAGACTCCCCTATTTTACTATTAGCATATTATGTGACATAGTAACAAACATTAATGTCTATAACTGATGTTACGGAAAGATGAGATCTTATTTGTTATGGAAAAATGAGAGGTGATTTATTTTTGTACATATAAATATATTCACCTTATGGAGGGCGATATGCTCACCTTAATTAAGTCATTGACGCTCAAATAGGCTTTTTCTAAAATTCTTTCTTTCTGTATTTAAAGCCAACCCCTACCTGTTAGAGAATATTAGCATCAATGCATTCATCTTATAGTTTATAATTCTATTTTAAAATAATATGAGCTTTACTTTTTCTTTCTTGTTGTTAGGTAATTTCCAGGAGTAGTAGTAAAGGTAAGTATTTTCCTGGCTATCAATTTTTCATTCGTAGAATATTCTGGTACAGAGAAAAATATTTAAATGATATCTAAAAATAAAGCAGGTTTAAATATTATATTGGGATTTGGTGATCACCTCCCTGTGGTAAGCCGATTGTGATGTTATAAAGAATGTCTCAGTTTGATGTATGTTTTAACTTAGCTGCAGTTGGCATCATCTGGTTACTTAACTCAGGTCCCAGGGAAGCCACTTTTGTCAATTCAAACCAGTCATTTCACTGGAAGTAGCAACAACAATAAGTTTATGGTTGGGGGTCACCACAACATGAGGAACTGTATTAAATGGTGGCGGCATTAGGAAGGGTGAGAACCACTGGCCTAGATGCTGGAAAGTCTGTGATTAGGGTGCAAGCATGGTCACTTTCTGGTGATGGTTCTCCTCCCGGCTTCTTACTGTGTCCTTACATGGTAGAGAGAAAGCCAGAAAGCTCTCTGGGATCTCTTCTTTTGAGGGTGCTAATCCTGTCATAAGGACCCCACCATTGTGACCTCTCAACCTAATTAGCTCCCAAAGTCCCCATCTGAAATACCATCACTTGGAGGTTAAGACTCCAAATTCTGAATTTTGAGGGGGACGCAGTCCAGTTCATAGCAATAAAAGCTTGTGCTTGGACCCCACTCTGGTCACCCTCAAGAGAGCTGTCCTCTCTGCAAGTGACAGGTTTTCGCATGTAGCCGTTGACAGTCCTCTGACATGGGTGTTATGCTGAGACTCTACAGAGCCAATGTCTTATCCCTCTCTCTGAAGTAGAAAGATGTCACTGACCTTCTTCCAATGTTATTCTCTCATTGACAGAATTACTCCTTACCTTTTATTCAGAGACTTGTCATCTCACTGCGTGTTCCATTTTGATGATTGCTTCGTGTTTTGCTGTATGGATCATGTTTTCTTTCCCAGTTTGCCCCCCTCTAGTGGTTTGAAGGGCTTATCTCCTACTTCTGCTGATACTCTTAATTTAATTGTCAATATCAAAATGATGGTACCTTATTTCTCCTTCTTTATATATGACAAGAAGTTTAACATGTTTTTATTTCTCCATCATCTTGTACCCAGTCTGAGGCCCATATTGGGTATCTTGGTAAATATTCTTTACTCTTTGTCTTATGTTAGAATATTTACCACAGTTATTTAGGTCTTTTTCTTTTGAACTCTCTCTCTTTTTTTTTTTTTTTCTGGAGACAGACTGTCACTTTGCCAACCTTGGGTAGAGTGCCATGGCATTGTAGCTTACAGCAACTTCAAACTCTTGGGCTCCAGCGATCCTCTTGTCTCAGGGCCTGCCACAATGCCTGGCTATTTTTAGAGACAGCGTCTCGCTCTGGCTCAGGCTGGTCTCCAACTCCTGAGCTAAGACAATCTGCTGCCCTCGGTCTCCCAGAGTGCTAGGATTCCAGGTGTGAGTCACCCATGCTCCTCCTAAACTAACTCTTTTATAGCATAACATTCCCATTCTTGAGTTCTTTGTTCTGCTTTGTCTCCATCTGCTATAACACATTTTGCAGAGCATTATTAGGGTGGGGGGTGGGATGTGGTCAAAGCATTTAATCATTTGGGGATAAGTTTCTAGGTTTTATGCACTATTGCTTTGCATGCTGTTCACCTTACGATCATTTCATTATGTTCTGCTGTTAAGGATTGTGAGCAAATACACACATGTGCACGTGCACACATGCACACACACACATTTGTTTTACATGGTTCTTTATGAGTTATTTTGAAACTCAATCTTTAGCTCAGGGCGATTTATTCTTTGATAGTGAGTTTTATCAGCTTCGGCAATATCGATGTTTGGAGCTGGGTAATTCTTTGTTGTGGGTGCTGTCTCATAGGACGTTTGGAGTCATCCCGGTCCTCTACTCTGTAGAAGCCAATAGCATCCCACCTCTGGATCATGACAGCAAAAACATCTTCCGACATTGCTAAGTGTCCCCTGGGTAGGGAAGGAATCCCTTGTAGTTTTCAAATGAGGTGAAAACCACCGAGGGAGAGTGTTCTTGATGTATGTAACAGAATGTCTAATTCAGACAGGCTTAAAGAATAAAGATAACTTATTGGTTGAAGGAACTTAAACGTCCAGAGACACACAGTTTGGTAGTGGCCCTGTCCCATTTCTCTGCAGTTCTTTCAGTTTGGCCTTCGTTGGAGTCTAGTCCTCGCTCTCACCTTGGCTTCCCTTGGTGGTTTAAGGTGGCTGTCTGCAACCAGAGGTTCTGCTTTCTGTCAGATCTGGGGGAAGAAAGTTTCACTTTCTCAACTAGCACACAAAGGCCCTATCTTTGTTCTGATTGGATAGCCCAAATTAACCAATCACCGTGAAAAGATGAATGAGATGTTTCCTTTATAGTTTAAGCCAATCAGGATTCACCTCTGGAGCCCTTTAGTCCTGCTCAAAGAGCCTGACTGCTGCATAACAGGGGAGGGGAGAAAGCATGTGGGGGAGGCCACCAAGAAGTCCATTACAGTTACTCTCTTTGTAAGATTATCTATTATTCATCTTTGATTTTGTCTTTACATGTATTTTTTTCTTGCTCATTTCCCCTCTCTGTATTTTGAAAGCTGTTCTCAAGTTTTTCTTAGAAATCCTTGCATTAGCTAATTTCTGCTGTCATCGGTTCTACTGTAGTCTACAACTCTGTGATCGCATCTTTTTGACCTTGAGGCTGGTGGGTGTTGTCTCCGCTCTCAGCTCTATTCCCTACTCTCTCTCAGCTTCATACTGCCAAGTACTATTTTTCCTAGGCGTTTTTGCCAAACGGCAGCCTGCTAGGTTTAGATGATGGAAACGCGGCTGGGAAGTGGAAGTAGGAGAGAGAAAACTGGCTCTTTCTCCCCCTCCTTTCTTGGTTGCCATCTCTGAGTGGCTGCATGGTCCCTGTGGCTCTGGCACATTTACTGTGAAGCTTTTGCTCAGTGGCCTGAGACCTGGTAATTCCACTTCCTCTCTGAGGCTGTCCATCCCCAGAGGTTAGGGAAAGGGATCGAGTGGTTTCCTGCGGGTATTGATCTCCAGCTACCTCACTGCTCTGGGTTTGGCTTTCCACCTGCTCTGCGGTCTTTGTAACTAATCCCCTCAGCTTGAAATACCTAGAATGGGTTTGACTTTCATAATACATGTTTCTTATTTGTGCGTATTTTCATCTTAGACCAGTGCCTTCTCATGCAAATCTAATTTTTTCTATAGAATTTGTTTTAAGTTTTGAGCAGATGAATCAGGTACTTCCTAAATTTTTAAGTTTCCTCAATTAAATATTTTTCAAAAGTCACTTTTCCACTGCCTCTTCTTGCTCTTTTTTCCATAGAGCCATATACTGTTGTTTTCTCTTACTACTCTTAAAATGAGAACAGGGACTGGCATCTGATATTAATCAACAGGGTGCACAAATACCTTTAGAGTCCAGCTGCGCTCTGTTAGAACCTTTCTTTTCAGATGTCAACTGGTGGGCAAGTAATTGGCACAGCCCCCTGCCCAATGTCTGATGGTTTCCAGAACTTACCCAGCAGTGTCAATGTGACTTGTCTGGCCTGAGAGAAGTCTTTTATGTTTCTGTTTCCTGGTTTGGGTTCCTGTCATTTCATGAAGTATACAGGGGTTTAAAAAAGGTGTATAATATGTGGCTGGCTGGGTATAGTGGCTCACACCTGTAATCCTGGCTGTTTGGGACGCTGAACTCAGAAGCTCAAGACCAGCCTAAGCAAGAATGAGATGTTGTCTCTACTAAAAATAAAAAAAAATCAGGGTGTGGTGGTGGGTGCCTGTAGTCCCAGCTACTCAGGAGGCTGAGACAGGAGGATTGTGTTTGAGCCCAGGAGTTTGAGGTTGCTATAGCAACAGCACTCTAGCCTGGGGCAACAGATTTAGACTCTGCCTCAAAAGAAAAAAAAAGGTATATAATATGTGATAAATAGGTTCATATAAATAATTTTGGATTATCATTTATGTTATAACCTTACCATGAGTTTTTACAGTGTACACTACCATTGTCATTTCACATATTAACATAATGTACATATTAAGGATAAAATATTACTATTATCCTGTGTTTTGTTTTTTGTGTTTTTTTAACTATGTACTCACATTATAACTAGCCCTTGAACTTTCTGTGATTGTGATATTTCATATAGGCCAACACTTTATTAAAAATTCTGTTAGTGCCAGTCTGCATGCCTTTTTTATTTCATAAAATACATAAATGTAGGAAACACATGGAAAGGACAGGCGACTGTGTGTAGGAACTGCGCTTTGTACATGGCTGAGTCTGGACAAGAAATGGTAGCTTTGCTCAGGATACAATGATCACAAGGAGTAGTCACACCTTGTGTGTCGCCGCCTTGCTGTCCTTAGTGGGTATCTGGGTAGTGCAAATCGGTCTCTGTAACTTGAAGCAGGCTGCAATTCATCCCATGTCCAGACTATCATTTCTAATTGTTTACTGCTCCCTTGATTCCTTCTGTCTTTGTCTCTTCCTGCCATGTAAGAGTCATTTCTGTACCATTTTTAGCATAAATCTGGTTCTCATGTGAAATTATGCTTTCAGCGAAAATTCAGATGCTGGATTCCTTCCTATTCAGCTTAGGATTCCTGGTGACAGAACCAACTATAAATCATCCTCTTCAACAAGAGGTGAGTTGCAAACAACAAAACCAGTTGCAGTCGCTCCAGAGATCTAAAAGAAGGTTTTGCATAGGTCTCTGTTTCATTTCTTCTCCATGAATGCCTACACCAATTCCAAAAAGGCTTTGAGAACTTTGAACTGCATTTTGCAAGGTGTACCTCAGGAAGAGAGGAAGAAATTCCTTTTGTCAGAAGGCATGTGTCGTCTTATGTAAGTGACTTTGTACAAGTTATGTGATGGAGTAAGGGTAAAATGTCTTGTGACTGTACTCCTTCAATCTTTCTCCTTAGATCTGATTACTTCCTTCTGCCCTTTGGTCAATGCTTTGAGCACCTACTGTGTCACTATATTAGGCACTATGGTAGATGGTGAAGAGGAACAGAGGGAAAAAGTGTTAACTAAAAAAAAACAGGGTTTATACTTGAGAAAAAGAGCTTTAGAGCTTTATTTCTTATAAAGGGAGCAACCTGCTGGGTGGCCATTCCAACAGGTTGAGAAGCAGAGGCCTGGCCGGAAGCCAGGCTGAAAGAAGAGAGGACAGAGCTGGGTGGTCACATGTGCATATTCTGCGAGGTATAGGAGGAGTCATGAATATTCATGAAGGGATAATTGCGCCTTATCTCCCTCATCCTGCCATGCCTGGGAACTCAGGTTTAAGGTGTTTCTGTGTTTGCCTCGACCAAGAGGGAAGCAAAGGGCTTAGGATTTTATTTTAGCTGACAAAAGGCAGACTTTGCTAGATTCTTCCTTTGTTCTCTCTTTCTTTTTTTTTTTAAAGTGGTATGGGGTATTTTGTTGGCATCAAATTTGTGAGACAAAGTGCTTTCTCAGGCTACGGATTATTTTTTCATCATGAATATGAACTGGAAGAATGTTAAGAGTACAGACCCTAGGCTTGGCTTCACACCCTGGTTTTGCCAGTTAATTCTAATTGTCTATAAGCATGGTCTTGACCTCATTGTGCTTTGCTTTGCTCGCTTACAGAATGGAGTCAACTGCAATATTTACTTGATTGAGTTATTGTAAAGGTCACACCAAGCAATCCATTCAAAGTGATTAGCACATTACCTGGTAAGGAGTAAATGCTTCCAGGTTACCAGTTATCAGGTATACCAAGAGGGCATGGGATTTGTATTGCTTGGAATGTTTTGGTTTTGAGTGACTCAAAGTCACAGTGACATAATTCTTGGGACATGAAATTTGGAGTTTAGATTGCAAGGTGTGACCATGGAAACAACAAGAGCTGCACCGTTTTGTAATTTGAACCTGAACATGTGACTGTGCCAGCCACTTCCACCATGGAAAGCAACATCCCAGTGCATGGCCTCATCCTGTGGCAGCCAGAGCGTAGGGCCCAGAAGAGGTAATTGATGAGCATGAACTCATTGCCATCATGTTTGCCCATGTAACTAATCTTTGCAAGATTTAGTTTTTCCACATAGTTTTTCCTAAAAAAAAAATTTATTGAATGTATTAGTGAAATCAGTACTGTTAGAAGAGCGTTTAGTTTTGGAGAGCTGCTGACCTGATATTTTCTAAGTTTTCAAACTAATCCTATGGTTTCTGCGTGTCTGAGAAAGCCTGAAATATTCTGCACTTCAAGTCAATAGTAAAATAGGCAAGTATAAAATTAGGTAGAACTCTCCATGGTACTGTTTAATAGTAACAAATCGATGTACTTATGAGAGATTGAACTATCATAAAACTTTTTTTTTTTTTTTGAGACAGAGACTTAAGTTGTGGCCCTCGGTAGAGTTCTGTGGCGTCATAGCCCACAGCAACCTCCAGCTCAGGCTTAAGCGATTCTCTTGCTTCAGTTTTTCTATTTTTAGTGGAGACGGGGTCTTGCTTTTGCTCAGGCTGGTCTCGAACCTATGAGCTCAAGCTATCCACCCGCCCCAGCTTCCCAGACTATCAGAAGACGTCTTAATAAATCTGTTCTTTAAAATGAGAGCTCTGAGCTGGTCACAGTGGCTTATACTTTCAATCCCAGCTACTTGGGAAGCTGAAGTGGGAAGATTGCTTGAGGCCAGGAGTTTGAGACCAGCCTTGGTGAGACCACCATCTCATAAATAAATAATTATTTTAGACATTTTTAAAAAATTGACATCATACTTGTCAGCATTTAGTTGAAATTCTAAATGAATATATAATTTATGGGAGTCTTTATTAGTTATAAGAGTGTAATAACTTATATCACATCTCTAAATTTCTAAAATCAAATGAGACAGCTCAAAGGAAAGAATCACAGGAGCAACTGTCTCATTCCTTCCAGTTGTCAAACTATGTAAAAGGACACACACCTTCATGGTGGTGAGCGACTATACAACTCCACAATCATAGCGTTTCAAGAATCCTCAGAGATCATCAAATTGAATTCACTTCACAGAAAGGGAATTAGAACCTCAGAGTGTGTAATAATACTTCCGACTTATTAAAAGATAATATAATATACATGGGTTATTGATATTTAAATTTGAAAATGTTTTTCCATAAAAATGTATTATTTGACATTGAGGAAATTCTGATGCGGAGTCTGAAATATTTTCAAAAATGCATATCTTGGTTTTAAAATTTCATGCAAGTTTAACAAAGTTTTACCTCATGACATTAATTTCAGTTAAATGTAATTTATCTAAATGTTTCAGGAGAGACCTTGCAAGGACAATCTTGACTGTGGGTGGTAAGAAGATTTAGAATTTTAAATATTAGAATATTAAATATTGGACACAGAGGGTTTTATGAGCATCTTGGAACAATGGTTTATAAATTATGGTCAGATTGGAAATAGAAATTAGAATTTTATTCTTAGTTTATCTGCAGAAATTTAGCGTGCTGAAAATTGTAATGAATAATGAGTGAATACTCATTTACTCACCAGCAAGCTTTGTCAAATTAGCATTTTGTCACATTTATTTCAACTTTTTTTCCAAATAAATCATAGATAAAATCCCATGTGTCCATGTCCCTGATCGTATATTTCTCTCCTTACCCCAGATTTCTTTTTAAGTTTATTTTTCTTCTTTGCTGTATTCATAAGCATCATACTTTATTATTTTGCAGATTTTAAAAGCATCCTATCGGGCTGCAATTCCCTTTTTACCCTTAACATTTATTTGAGATGTAAACATGTTGATCCCTCTAGTTTTAGTTTCTCTGCTGTGAAATACCATTATTCATCTTGGGATTTTATTTTTGTACTAGAATTATTTTTAAGGCTAGTTGATAATCGGCTTTTCTAAATATATAAAGTATATTCTCATATCTTATATTTTCTGAAATAGAAATTGCACAAATATTTATTTAAAAATATTGTCATATGCCAAACTGCTGTTTAGTTTTTTCTCCTAATATTAAATATTGAATTTAAAATTACTTCAGGATACATCTTGCTCCTTATAACTATAAGATATAATGCTAATCTTCTTAGATGGAATTCCTTAGAGCAGTGCTAAACCTGAAACTCATTATTTTTTAGCTTTGTGCCCAGAATTATTTGTGTCTACTATGTTTTTAATCTCTAGATTATGACCAGCAGGTGGCTATTTCTGAAGCATTGTGTAGACTGGTGATTAAAAAATCAAGAAATGAACTTGTCCATGAGTGGTTTGATGATGATGTCATTGCTGAAGCTTTCAAAGAAATTAAGGATCGAGAATTTGATACGGTGAGAGCCCTGGTTATATGAATTTCTATTTGGCCAATATATATGAAGCGTCCCCTCGGTACCTTCCTGTGCCTGGAACTTGGGAGGATTTTTCACTTACGTGCAATTAAGATGCCATCTTGAAGTTCCTGTTTTCTACTTAAGCTAAACAATTTGAAGACAATGCAAACAGAATATTTGGGGGCCGAATATGGGGATGTCTCTTGGAGGGGTGAGCAATTTTTAGTGAGCCATGAAAGATAGGGAGAGTTGGAAGAAAAAAAAATGACAGCATGTTAGCCTTAAAGAGGGCACCTGCCTTAATGGCTGGAGGCTAGAGTTGGCCTGGCATGGTCTGTGGCAGAGGAGTGTTACGGGGTGGTTGTGTTCTGAGCCAGCCAGCCTCTCGCATTTGGAGAAACCAAGTTTTTTCATTGTCCTTTCTGCAACCTGGGCTCACTGTGACTGTGTCCTCAAGTAGCAACCAAAAAGCTCAAGGCTGTGTGTAAATCTACCTCCATTCTAAAATAGCTAAAACATTTCCGCCTCATATTAATAAAAAATTCTTAAACTGAAGGTTAGGGTCTTCTAGGAAAAGGTGAAATTCTTACCTTAACAGTACTCATGTTAACAAAGCCTTTCTGATCAAAACTCTCACGTAATCAGGATTTTATTAAATCTGTGCCTTTAGATTATCTCAGACTCTGAGCCTACTGCCATGTATTGTACATAAAAGCTGTTTAGTCAGAATTCGGTGTGATGTAAATTGAGAGACCTGAGCTTTAGGGCTGGTCCATACTTGGATTTGAATTCTACCTCAGGTTTCAGTCCCACCTTCCCGACTTATGTGATGTATGCATTTTGGCCAGGCAGGTGACCTGTGAAGCCTGAGTGTCCTCATCTGTAAAATGGGCAAAACCACCTCGGAATCATGAAAACTCAATGAGAGAAACCGAAAGGGCCTGGACTGTTGTGGGCTCGTTCACATGCTAACTCTTTTCTCCTCTCTGTCACTCCCTCATTTGCGGGGAAATTTGATGAATACAGGAGAAAAGTAATTATCTAGTTTCCAAAATCATTGTCCCCTAGAGCCATTAACTTCTCAATTGAATTGCATTTACATGGAAGGCTTATACTGCTGATGTACATTTTAGTGCTGAATATAGACATGGAGAAGAGAGGACCATTTGATCACAATGGCCAAGAGAACAAAAAGCTGGATCTGGGTTTCTTTGCCTTTAGAATGTTGGGGGCCAAAGTTATTTACTTTCCTGATAGAACTGTGAACATAGTCTCTGTTCTTAGAACACACACCAGGAGAGAGAACTCAGGGAGGAGTGGAATATGAAGCTCCTGGAAAGGAAAAGGCAATGGATGATACACAAAGCTAACCCCAAAGGTGATAGATTGTATGAGTTTGCGGTTGGTTTGTGCTAGGCAAGCGTTATAAAGGTAGATATGCAACAGGTTAGTCGCATATTATAATCTAGGAGGTCATCAGTAAGATGTGTTTCTTTTATCTACTCTCTGACCCAGCGACACATGATAATACATGTATCAGAATCTTTTCAAGACCTATTTCTCTGGGGAAAATCTAATGGCCGGGAGAAAGGGGTTCCTTCTAGAACAGTGGTTCTCAACCTTCCTCATGCCGCGGCCCTTTCATACAGTTCTTATGGGTCGCGACCCACAGGTTGAGAACCACTGTTCTACAACATGCACCTGGAGCCGCCTCTTTGTGGCACAGGGTATTGTTACCATATAACAACAAATCCTTATTATTTTATTGCATCCTGCACATTTAGATGCAAACGCACTGATAGGGGTACTAGTAAATAAGACATCTTGATTCTTTTTTTTTTTAATGAAAGGATTTACATTATTTCCTTTGAAGGACAGTAGACGGTTTCTCAATCATCTAAACAACAGACTTGGTGACCAAAGGAGGTAAGATATCTCTCTGTGCATTATTTCACTGACTAGTTGTGTTCTGAAAATGTCTAGTATCTTTTTTTTTAAATACATGTATTTTATTCTTCATTACATTATTTCCCCCCCAACCCCCAGTGGTAAGACAGAATTTATTTACAGAAAAGAAAACAGAAAACACTAAAGCTCCTGGTAGAGGGAGAGAACTCAAGTGGGGAGAGAGAAGCTCTCTCCCTTTCTCTCCCAGTCTTTCCCTGTCTCCTCCTTTAGGCCTTTAGTCTCAGGGTATATATAGATGTATGGGTTCCTTGGCCAGGAAACAATGAATACAGTCCCTTCCGCTGGGGGCAAGGTGAATGAATGTATCAATGGATACAGTCCATTCATGGAATTGAGGCCTAGGAAATTCACAAGAAATTGACCTAGGCATAGGAAATGGGGGTTCCACATTTAGTCCTAAGTGT